>JBBPBX010111703.1:0-10694 GCA_038048925.1 Garcialebias charrua | reverse complement strand
TATATATAATAATATGTATATATAATATATATATATATATATATATATTATATATATATATATATATATATATATATATATATATATATATATATAATTACAGTATCTGAATATGTATACAAAATGTGTGTGTGAATAAATTGCTTCTTTGATTGCATCTTGTTAAACATGTACATTAAAGTATTATATTCCACCAAAATTATTTAAATATGCTAAACTATATGTTCCTATACATGCAGTTTTAATTGCTGTATGCCTAAAATTTAAATAAGTGACAATGGGATTACTATTCAGCGTGTTATGATTGATTAAATGCGCTGATACTTTATTGTGCCTGTCAAATATATAAGGCTGAGTGGAGCGGTGGACATCCCCAAGATGGCCGCCTGAAATCTCGTCGGCTCCAATAGGCGAGAGCAGTCCATGGGGTATCTAGTGTTCTATATAAGATATCTATGCAGTCACACACCAAAGTGGAAGTTGGCACGTTGCTTAGTTTTGAAGTTGTCCTGCTCAAATGGTTTATAAATAGAGATGTACTGTATATCAGTAGCCATCTTCTGTCTTGACATGGCAAACCAGTTTTCAAAAGGAACTGTCCTTATGTAGCCACACACCAAAGTGAAAGCTGGTGCCTCACTTACATTTGTATTTTTCAAGTCATCATGCTCATAACATGGGCAGGTGAAGGGAAGGATGGAGGGAATATCCAATACACCATCTTCTCTCCACAACAGGGAACAAAAATCCAAAGCTCTCCAAGTCAACACAATCTTCAAGCTTCTTAAGATAGATAATTTTTACTAACTGGCTTTTATAATGTATGTGAATGTTTCTGTTTAGTGCCTTGAGACGACTTCTGTTGTGATTTGGTCTTATATAAATAAACTGAATTGAATAAACTGAACTGAAGTACCACCTAGTATGACAGACATAAAAACAACAAGACAAGGATATATCCTCCTGATGCATGCTCAATAATCCAAGTAGAAAAATCTAAAAAAATCTTTGAGAAGACAAACCATCCATCATTAAACAGTGGCGGAGGCATCTGTGTTCATCTGTCCCTCTCACAATCAAAGATGGAAAGAGTACTGACATGTTGTACTCAAGTACAAGTACTGTTACACTGCTTAATTGTACTCTATTGCAAGTAAAAGTAGCCTACTGGTGTTATAAAATACTTAAGTAAAAGTATTTTTTTATCAAAAACTACTCAATTACGTTTTAACCAACTGATGTTTTATTGTGTTGTCAGTAGAAGTCATTCAGTTTGACTTACTGTATACTGTATAATACAGTAGTTACATTTAAAACACATTTCTCAGACGCTCCGTCTTATTTCAGTACCAGACAAACTGATGGCAGTGACAATATCTAAGATCTTTGCATACTTAGCCAAACTAACCCACACATACAAGCAATAAAAAAATTAATATCATACAGGTAGTAGTTGTAAAACCTTGTATACCACAACATGTTTTTTGAGATTAGATGAAGTCTTGTAAGCTGCCATCACCGTAGAGATCAAACACATTTTGCATCTGGACCTGTCTCCTTTTCACCCTCTGTATGTGAAACATTGCTCCAGGTACGACAACGGGCGCTCGTCCTCAGCCTTTACCTCGTCATGTTCTCTGTTGACAGTGTTGTCCTCTGTCTCCATTTTGTTTTTTTCTCCAAATAGTCAGCCCATAAATGACTCTGCTCTGTTGAGTTGTTATTTGCTTACATCATAGGTAACTGGTGCGTTCATGATCTGAGAGCCTTATTGGCTACAACGATGCAGATGAATAGTTTGAACATTAATTCAAATTGTGGCCATACTCATTATAGACTTTTGATTTTAAAAGTAGCAAAGTAGATTCCATGTCTCAGTTGTACTGAAGTATGAGTAAAATTACACACTTGAAAGAAATACTCATAAAAGTACAAGTACCTTAAAAATATCTTAATTACAGTACTGCGAGTATTTATTATTTGTTCCACCTCTGCTTACAATGTTGTTATTGCTAGTATTACTCAGCCCCCTGTGAATAGCAAGTGGCCATTAGGACACTAACGATCAGTTGTTCTGCTGATGATCCTCCTTTACCATGTGAACAGATAGTTCTGGATGTCACCATCAAACTGGTTGATTCACTACGAGAAGTTGATATTTATAAGACCGAGTTTATTGCAGCTCTTCAGACCGACAGTCTTTTGGTTAAAATATCAAAACAATTCAACAATTTTCAAATGTATTTATTTTTTAATCCATCCAGAGGACCTGACTTAACTTTGTTAGAAGACAACAAGGATATGTTCATATCTAGCATAAACATGCAAACTGGCCAAAACTGTGACCCTGGTTGAAGTTCATGGTTCCTTGCTCTCATTGCTGAGTACAGCGCCACATACAATGTCGTCCACAATAAATAGAAATATGAGATAACTTGAATTGTATGTTTTTCATTTTGATTTTCAACGAAACTTGCTAACTAGGACATTTAATATCTGAGATTTATGAAGAGTCCTTGTTGTGTGTTGTTGCAATTTTAAGAAGAGCACAAACAGAGAGAGCATATTTAATTTGTACCGCATTCATTCATTCATATACCGCAAACACTTCAATCTAAACACACACACACACGTACACACACTCTCATTGCTAAACTCGGGGCAGCGTTCTTCGGCGAGTCAGCTCCACCTGTTTCTCTCTCTTTTTGCCTGCAGGCTTCAGTGTGGCCTGGCTCGCTCAGCAACTTGCCCTGAGGGAGTCAGGACACATTGGCTGCCTCCCCTTTGCTCACCCTCCCATCTTCACACACGCATTTGGACGCGCACAAACAGTAAAACGCACCAACTTGTGGACATCCTGCCGGGCACTGGCCCATGGAAACAGGGACATGTGGCTGGCCTTTGCGTCATGATTTTGGGCTCTGCTGACAGATCTTGTGTCTTTCTGCCTGCCTCCAAATTACCAGCCTGGAACGGCTTACAAAAACAGAAGAGGAGTTTTGTTTTGCACAATCCAGACCGCAGCCGTTGACCTGCTCTCGGATTTGCTCAGCTTTTCACCCCTTTGTTCTCTTCTCTTCGAGCAGCTTCTGGTTACACAATGAGGCTTTATTTTGTGCTTTTACTTTTGTATTTTTGTGTGGAATTGCATCTTCGGAGCAAAGCAGCAAAGTCAAACTGTTCAGGAAAAAAACTAGGGATGGGGCCGATCCGATCCAGTATCGGTATCCGATACCAGCATAATTTAAGTATCGGGTATCGGATCCAACCTGCCGATATTTACGATCCAGCTTCAAAGAGCACTTGTGTTCCATCACATTCTGTGACTGCCGTCTTAACATTGTGTGAGTTTAACCCAATGAAGACACTTTGGCAGCACACAAGAGGCAGGTCTATACCACACACATGTCCTTCTCACTCATGGTGCAGCTGGAAAAACAAAAAAAACGCTAAGCATGATGAGAAAGACAACACAGCCCACTCCCCTTAACCACTAAGGGAATGGATTTTGTTGTCTTTCCCATAATGCTTAGCGGTATTTTAGTTTTCCAGCTGCACCTAAAGCTGGAAAACTAAAAAAAAAACGCTAAGCATGATGGGAAAGACAACACAGTCTACTCCCCTTAACCACTAAGGGAGTGGATTTTGTTGTCTTTCCCATAATGCTTAGCGGTATTTTAGTTTTCCAGCTGCACCTAAAGCTGGAAAACTAAAAAACTGCTAAGCATGATGGGAAAGACAACACAGTCTACTCCCCTTAACCACTAAGGGGATGGATTTTGTTGTCTTTCCCATAATGCTTAGCGGTATTTTAGTTTTCCAGCTGCACCTAAAGCTGGAAAACTAAAAAAACTGCTAAGCATGATGGGAAAGACAACACAGTCTACTCCCCTTAACCACTAAGGGAGTGGATTTTGTTGTCTTTCCCATAATGCTTAGCGGTATTTTAGTTTTCCATCTGCACCTAACGCTTCATTGGGTTTATCTCACACAATGTTAAAATGAATAGTCTCAGTACAAAAATGTCATTACTGTATACAGATTCATATACCTGAACAGTATCGGATCGAAAAAGTATTGGTATCGGTTGATACCCAGTTTTAAGTATCGGATCGGATCGGAAGCGAGAAATGTGGATCGGAGCATCCCTAAAAAAAAACACTCATAAACATTTAGCTGTGAATGGATAAAGCCAACAAAAGGGTATATATTTTGGTGCTGTCAGAGAAAGGATTACAAACCTCTCCTTGACTTCTTGGGAGACTTGACATCAGGGATTAAGACAGAAGTCATGTTGTTTTCACCGAATGGCACCAACAGGAACCACTGTATCGAGCGTTCCTCTCTAGCCCCGTTCGAGAAACAAGTGGTCACTAATCTGGGAGTGAAAATGGACCCTTCCATGAAACTAAACAGTCATGTAAATACAATTAAATCTAGCTTTATTCAGCTGAGGCGACTGTCTAAATTGAAGCCCATACTTAAACCGTGACCTTGATCCTGTCAGGATTGTGGGCCATTCCTCAGGTGTTTTGGGTTTTGGGTAATTACTGGACTGCTGCATTCTCAGGTGTTTTGGGTTTTTGGTAATGACAGTGCATATATTAGTTTATGTGGGTGTGGGTTTGAGTGTGGGGTCATTCGTCGATCTACCTGGTGTGTCGTGTCCATGCTTGTGCCACATCCTAACTCAAAGAGTCGTGAGTACTGCCCTGTCTTAGTTATGAGTTTGTGTTCACAACACATTAAATGATTTATTAATTTTCAACTCGTGCCTCCGAGTGTTCTGCCTGTCTGCATCTCTGGGTTCATCCAACACCGCACCAGATCGTGACATAATGACCCCACCTAACCAGAACCCCCGCAGACGGATGATCCAAGGCACTCGTGAGCAGAAAATGACGGCTACAGCTAAAAAGGAAGCAGCCGCCATTCGAGTCAGCGGGTTTCAGACGGAACCCGGTTGGAGTTGCGGACCCGGAGTGGAAATCCTGCCATCTCCTCTCTTACTGGAGGAGCGAGCGAGGAGGAGACGCGGAGGCGACCGCTCCGACATGTTTTTTTTCTGCCCTCCTTCTCCTGCGTTGGCTTTGTGGTCCATTTCTGAGGACGACTCGGAACCCGAAGCGTGCTGGTCCAGTCCAGTTTCGGCACCGCGTCGCCGCAGGAGGAAGCGGCGAACGAAGGCGCTGAACGTTTCCGGGTTTCTGCCCGCCCCGCCTACTGCCCCAATTCCCACGCTGTCAACAGCGCCGAGGGGGATTTCGTTGGGGGAGGGGTGCCCGGCCTCGTGCTCTGTGACGTCTCCGGGGAGACGTTCGCTGAAGGGGGGGTATGTGGTCCCAGTTCACACGGCTGCAGGACACACAGAGATGGATCCTGCACGACACGCAGCTGGGGACCCAAGGATGCCTCCTCCAGCAAAGCCTTCACGGAAGGAGAAGTGTGTGAGCTCCCACTCTGAGGACGAACGCACAGAGCACTCATCAACCCCAGGGGTCGCTGTTGTACAGATGCGGGAGGCCACTCTCGTTATCCAGCAGATTGAGAGACTGCTTCAGGCTGCCCTCAGTAGTGTGGACCTACAACATAAAATCAGGTCTTTTTCCCTTGCAGAAGAATTAATCATTGCCAATTCCTGTTTGCTACCAGATCCAGGTCGCACACAGATACTGACTTGGGTTAAGACTTTGAGGGATGAGTCCATGCTGTTGTTTGCTGCCCTGTCTACGCCAGCAGAGGGCGCTGCCCTGTCTACGCCAGCAGAGGGCGCTGCCCTGTCTACGCCAGCAGAGGGCGCTGCCCTGTCTACGCCAGCAGAGGGCGCTGCCCTGTCTACGCCAGCAGAGGGCGCTGCCCTGTCTACGCCAGCAGAGGGCGCTGCCCTGTCTACGCCAGCAGAGGGCGCTGCCCTGTCTACGCCAGCAGAGGGCGCTGCCCTGTCTACGCCAGCGCCCAGACTGGTTCCCGTGCCAGCGCCCAGACTGGTTCCCGTGCCAGCGCCCAGACTGGTTCCCGTGCCAGCGCCCAGACTGGTTCCCGTGCCAGCGCCTAGACGAAGACCTGCCTCAGGCGTTCCAGAGTCTGCAGGTTGTCCAGAACCTGTAGTGGGACCATGGTCTTCTGAGACTGCTGTTACTGCAGTCACCGCAGAGGACCCTGAAGGGATCTCACCGCTCGACGATGACGAGGGTCTCCACGATGAGGGTCACGACGACGAGGGTCTCAACGAAGCAGACATCTCGCCGCTCGACATCGATGAGGGTCTCCACGATGAGGGTCCCCACGACGTGGGTCCCGATGACGAGGGTCTCAACAAAGTAGACATCTCGCCGCTCGACGTCGATGAGGGTCTCCACGATGAGGGTCCTGACGACGAGGGTTTCAACGAAGCAGACATCTCGCCGCTCAACGTCGATGAGGGTCTCCACGATGAGGGTCCCCACGACGTGGGTCCCGATGACGAGGGTCTCAACAAAGCAGACATCTCGCCGCTCGACGTCGATGAGGGTCTCCACGATGAGGGTCTCCACAACGTGGGTCCCGATGACGAGGGTCTCAACAAAGCAGACATCTCGCCGCTCGACGACGACGTGGGTCCTCACAAAGAGGGTCTCGACGACGAGGGTCCTGACGACGACGAGGGTCCTGACGACGACGAGGGTCTCGACGACGAGGGTCTCAAGGGTCCTGACGACGAGGGTCCTGAAGACGTCTCGCCGCTTGACGTCCCTACGCCTGGGGTCGTCTCGGTGGTCAACGACGATCGTGGTTCTGCCATCGACGACTCGGAACCGGACGACCAAGTCCCTGCTGTCGGGGTCTTGGTTCCGACCGACTATGGCGATGTTCCGGCCGATGATGGGTTTCCGGCCGACGACGATGATGATGTTCCGGCCGACGACGATGATGGTGTTCCGGCCGACGATGATGGTGTTCCGGCCAACGATGATGGTGTTCCGGCCGACGACGATGATGGTGTTCTGGCCGACGATGATGGTGTTCCGGTCGACGGGGGACGTTTGCCGGCCTACTCTGAACGTGTCCTGGCCGTCGACGTCTTGGTTCCTGCCGTTGCCGTCCTTGGGGTCGCGGTGCCTGCCGGTGATGGCCGGTCTCCTGGACGTCCTCTGGACCTGGCTGGTGGTGATGGGCGGCCTCCTGGACGTCCTCCGGAGGTGGCGCTGCAGGATGGACGGCCTCCTGGACGTCCTCCGGAGGTGGCGCTGCAGGATGGACGGCCTCCCTGTCGCCCGCCCGACGTGACGCAGCGCAATGGGCGGTCTCCTGGACGTCCTCCGGTTCCGGCGGGTGGTGATGGGCGACCTCCTGGACGTCCTCCTGAACTGGCTTGTGGTGCCTGTTGCCTCCCTCCGCCCACCCTTGTTCTTTTGGGGGGTTTCTTTGGGACGCCGTGGGGCGTCTGTGGGGTGGGGGTACTGTCAGGATTGTGGGCCATTCCTCAGGTGTTTTGGGTTTTGGGTAATTACTGGACTGCTGCATTCTCAGGTGTTTTGGGTTTTTGGTAATGACAGTGCATATATTAGTTTATGTGGGTGTGGGTTTGAGTGTGGGGTCATTCGTCGATCTACCTGGTGTGTCGTGTCCATGCTTGTGCCACATCCTAACTCAAAGAGTCGTGAGTACTGCCCTGTCTTAGTTATGAGTTTGTGTTCACAACACATTAAATGATTTATTAATTTTCAACTCGTGCCTCCGAGTGTTCTGCCTGTCTGCATCTCTGGGTTCATCCAACACCGCACCAGATCGTGACACAATGCTCATGTGGGCAATGACAGTGAGATCTGGAGGGGTATGGTTGGGAGGAAAGGCCCACCTAATCTGAACCTGAGTGGTGTTCTGTTATTGGACTTCTGTGCTCGTCATGGATTGTCCATAACGAACACCACGTTCAGGCATAAGGGTGTACATATGTGATCTTGGCACCAGGACACCCTAGGTCGCAGTTCGATGATCAACTTTGTTGTTGTCTCATCTGATCTGCGGCCGCATGTTTTGGACACTCGGGTGAAGAGAGGGGCGGAGTTGTCCACTGACCACTACCTGGTGGTGAGCAGGTTCCAATCGTGGGGGAGGATGCCTGGCAGACCCAAAAGTATTGTGAGGGTCTGCTGGGAACATCTGGCAGAGTTTCCTGTGAGACAGAGCTTTAACTCCCACCTCTGGGAGAGCTTTGAACATGTTCCTGGGGAGGTGAGGGACATTGAGTCTGAGTGGGCCATGTTCCACGCCTCTGTTGTCAAGGTGGCTTATCGGAGCTGTGGCCGTAAGGTTGTCGGTGCCTGTCATGGCGGTAACCCTCAAACCCGGTGGTGGACACCGACAGTGAGGGATGCTATCAGGCTGAAGAAGGAGTCCTATTTGCCTTTTTGGCCTGTGGGACCCCGGAATCAGCTGATGGGTATCGGCATTCCAAATGGCATGATACTTAGGTGGTTGCTGAGGCAAAAACCCGGGCGTGGGAGGAGTTCGGAGAGGTCATGGAGAATGACTTTCATATGGCTTCGAGGCAATTCTGGTCCACCGTCTGTCTCAGGGGGGAAAGTGATATGCCACCAACACTATTTATAGTGGAGGTGGTGTGCTACTGACCTCAATCGGGATGTTCTGGGTCGGTGGGCAGAATACTTTGAAGACCTCCTCAATCCCATCAGCACATCTTCCACTGAGGAAGCAGAGCCTGGGGACTTTGGGTTGGGCTCCCCAATCTCTGGTGCTGAGGTCACCGAGGTGGTTAAAAGCTCCTCGGTGGCAGGGCCCCAGGGGTGGATGAGATTCACCCAGAGTTCAATAAGAATCTGGATGCTGTGGGGTTGTGTTGGCTTACGCAACTGCAATATTGCGTGGATATTGGGGCAGTTCTCCATGATTGGCAGACTGGGGTGGTGGTCCCCCTATTCAAAAAGGGGGACCATAGAGTGTGTTCCAACTTCAGGGGGATCATGCTCTTAAGCTTCCCTGGTAAGGTCTATTCAGGAGTTCTGGAGAGGAGGGTCTGTTGGATATTCGAACTTTGGATTCAGGAGGAGCAGTGTGGTTTTCGTCCTGGTCATGGAACACTGGACCAGCTCTACACCCTAAGCAGGGTCCTGGTGGGTGTGTGGGAGTTTGCCCAACCAGTCTACATGTGCTTTGTGGACTTGGAGAAGGCGTTCGACCACGTCCCTCGGTAAGCCCTGTGAGCGGTACTCTGGGAGTATGGGGTAATTCAATTCAGTTTATTTATATTGCATCAAATCACAACAAAGTTGTCTCAGGGCACTTTATAGGAACATTCACATACATAGAAAAGCCAATTAGTAAAGTTCTCTATCTAAGGAATCCAGCAGACAAATTGAATCTTGGCTTCATTGCACCAGGCTCAGGACAAGCTGCCATCTGCTTTGACCAGCTAGTTGAGAGGACAGAAAGTAGAGACAAACAAACACAGAATGATCAGTCTAGATATAGGTCCAGGTGTACCTGAAATACAAAAACACAATTTAAGGATATAAAATAATTACAAATACAAAACAGGTTGAGCAGAGTAGGTTCAGTTACCCTTTATTTATCCAGGTAGTCTCATTGAGCCCTGGGAACTCATTTTCAAAAAGTAAAGACAGTAGCAGAGTGAAAAAGTGTGGTCAGTTTGTCTTCCAGCAGGGAGGGTAACAGGGTACCAGGCTCTTTTATACGGGCTGTTAGGTCCCTGTACGACCGGTGTCAGAGCTTGGTCCACATTGCCGGCAGTAAGTCAAGCTTGTTCCCAGTGAAAGTTGGACTCCGCCAAGGTTGCCCTTTGTCACCGATTCTGTTCATAACTTTCATGGACAGAATTTCTAGGCACAGCCAAGAGGATAAGGGGATCAGTTTTGGTGGCCTTAGGATCGCTTCTCTGTTCTTTGCAGATGATGTGGTCCTATTGGCTTCAACAGGTTGTGTTCTACAGCTTTCGCTGGAGTGGTTCGCAGCCGAGTGTGACGTGGCCGGGATGAGGATCAGTTCCTCCAAATCCGAGGTCATGGTCTTCAGCCGGAAAAGGGTAGATTGCCCTCTCCGGGTCAGGGAGGAGGTCCTGCCCCAAGGGAAGGAGTTGTTCACAAATGAGGGAAAAATGGAACTTGACATCGATAGGCGGATAGGTGCAGTGTCGGCAGTGAACCGGGCGCTATACCGGTCTATCGTGGTGAAGAGAGAGCTGAGTCAAAAGGCGAAGCTCTTAATTTTACCGGTCGGTATACGTTCCTACCCTCATCTATGGCTTTGGGTTGTAACCGAAAGAACAAGATCACAGATACAGGCGGCCGAAATGAGTTTTCCGCAGGGTGTCTGGGCTCTCCCTTAGAGATAGGGTGAGAATCTCGGCCATCTGGGAGGGACTCAGAGTAGAGCCGCTGCTTCTCCACATCGAGAGGAGCCAGCTGAGGTGGCTTGGGCATCTGGTTAGGATGCCTCCTGGACGCCTCCCTGGCGAGGTGTTCCGGGCACGTCCCACCAGGAGGAGACCCAGAGGAAGACCCAGGACAAGCTGGAGGGACTATGTTTCTCGGCTGGCCTGGGAGCACCTTGGGATTCCCCTGGAGGAGCTGGCCCAAGTGGCTGGAGAGAGGGAAGTCTGGACCTCCTTACTTAGGCTACCCCTGCGACCCGACCCCGGATAAGTGGAAGAAAATGGATGGATAATTTGATGGAGA
>JBBPBX010111702.1:0-10694 GCA_038048925.1 Garcialebias charrua | reverse complement strand
GTTATTAAATCAGAGCTAATATCGATACAAATGTTTAATGTAATTTTTGTGATAGTTTCAATAAAAGGTCTATTTTTTTGGTAGACCAACATAAGTTGAAGCCTCTCGTGAAGTTACATTTCTGGCTAATCACATCACAGATTTATTGATTTATTCTGAAAAAGTTGAGACCCCGTGAATTGGTGGCATGTTTGTGCAGATAAAAGTCTGCTCAGCGATGCGCACCTAAAACTATAGGTAAGTCAGTAAACTGACCTAGTTTGTGTTTAATTACACAAACGGCCTATAGATTTCCTTTACACAACTATGTTCGTTTTTGCAAACAAAATGATAAAATAATGAAAATTCCTTCCAAACTGAGTCTAAAATTAAAAACAGCTTTTCTCTCTGAAAATTCCGACTACAAGCGAATGCAACATTTGTGACGTAGGAAGCTGGACCTTCAGTCTTCGTCTGCCATTAACACATATTCATTCTCAGCCAGATCGCCTTTTTTTTTTTGTATAACTTGAAAAATGCAGGTTATGTTGCATTTGGGTGTTCTAATATCATCAGTGAACAAGTGAGCCTTTTCACTTTCCCAAAAGATGAAATACTTAGTCAAAAATGGAATAAATAAACCTGCCTCCCCTCAGACTGAGCTCCCTGCTTCCTGAACAGGTAAGAGTCAAATACATACGGTTGCAGATCTAAATTAGAACCTGTTTCTGCTCATCTAACTTCCTGCTTCCCAAACTGAAGACAAATCGCTCAAATCTTAACTTAGATTGATAATTTTGTTGTTTTATTTCTTGTTCGCCATGAATATTTATATGGGGCGTTCTAAAGACGTTCTCCTTCCTACGTCACAAATGTTGCATTCGCTTGTAGTCGGAATTTTCAGAGAGAAAAGCGGTTTTTAATTTTAGACTCAGTTTGGAAGGAATTTTCATTAATTTATCATTTGTTTGCAAAAACGAACATAGTGGAATGATAAAATATATATTTCTTCTATCATTTCATGCAAATTTGTAAGATGATGTCAGTGGACCTTTAACTTCTTTACAGTAGCCTAAGCATAAGCTAATTTATTAGATCAAATGTTTACCAACTAAAATAATTTAGAGTGTGTTAGCAAGAAGTGCGTTTGTCGTGAAATGTTGTTTTGTAGGCAAATATATAGCAATTTTAAAACAAAAAACTAAATGTGCAGTTTCAAAGCACCCTGCGTTTGATTCCAAATAGAATAACCAGAATTGTTCTTTATTTTATTATTAAATTGCCTTTTCCAATAGATGTCAAAGCTGTTACCCTATTCATTTCTCTCTCCTTTGTTGGGCGTCCATACAAATTCGTTTTTCTAGTTCAAGCGCCACTTACCAAACTGATTTTAGATCAAATAAAATTAACTTAAATGTTAAATCCAATTTGGTGAAGCCAAACTGAATCCGTTCAGGGAATTAGCCGACCAACAGGAGGAGACAGTTACAACAGACCCGCTGCGTGTGCCTACCTGCAGGTAGCGCGCCTGGTACGCAGAGAGGGTCTCACCCGGAGGAACCACCACTTTCTCCACAGTTCGCTGGTGAGAGTGCACCTGAATGTCCGCACTCTCCTCTGAACGCAGCTCGACGTGAGAAATGAGCAAATTGGAGATCACGGACTGCACAGACTGCAGAGACGACACAAGGGTGGAGAGGTCAGAGGTCAAATGCAAGGTCATGTCGTCTCTAAAGCACATACGTTAGGACTGAAATGTTTTATTCTCACCTTTGCATCTCCTCCGGGAGTAGCACTAAGAGCCAGGATACGGAACTGCAGGGTCTGGCTGCTGAGAAGTCTGATCACCTAAACAAGAAGAACACGTCCAGTTACACTTTGATTTTTTTTTCCAGTAAATAACTTTTTTGAGTTTAGCATTTGTGAAATAAAGGTGTACCAAATAGGCCTGTCACTAAACAATTTAGATGGGCTATTAATTTTCTCAGAAACTATTGCGATTCTTCTTCTTCTTCCGGGTTTTCCCTTTTCAGGGGTCGCCACAGCGAGTCATCCTCCTCCACCTCACTCTGTCCTCTGCATCCTCTGTCCTCACTCCAACTACCTTCATGTCCTCTCTAACTGCATCCATATATCTCCTCTTTGGCCTTCCTCTTTGTCTTTTTCCTGGCAGCTGCATTTCTAACATCCTTCTACCAATATACCCACTGTCCCTCCTCTGGACATGTCCAAACCATCTCAGTCTGGCCTCCCTAACTTTATCTCCCAGTTGTTCAACATGTGCTGTACCTCTGATGATCTCATTCCTGATCTTATCCATCCTTGTCACTCCTAAGGAGAACCTCAGCATCTTCATTTCTGCTACTTCCAGTTCTTTCTCCTGTCTTTTTGTCAATGACACTGTCTCCAGACCATACAACATAGCTGGTCTCACCACTGTCTTGTAAACTTTTCCTTTGACCTTTGCTGACACCTTTTTGTCACAAATCACTCCTGAAACTTTTCTCCATCCACTCCATCCTGCCTGGACTCTCTTTTTCACCTCTTTACCACATTTCCCATTTTCCTGGACAGTGGACCCCAAGTACTTGAAGTCCTGCACCTTTGTGACCTCTGCTCCTTGTAGCCTCACTGTTCCACCAGCCTCCCTCTCATTCACACACATGTACTCTGTCTTACTACGGCTGACTTTCATTCCTCTTCTTTCAAGTGCATACCTCCACCTCTCCAAGTTCTCTTCCACCTGTTCCCTGTTCTCACCACAGATCACAATGTCATCTGCAAACATCATAGTCCATGGGGATTCCTGCCTGACCTCATCTGTTAGTCGGTCCATCACCAGAGCAAACAAGAAGGGGCTCAGAGCCGATCCTTGATGCAATCCCACCTCCACCTTGAAGCTATCTGTCACTCCTACAGCACATCTCACCACAGTCCTGCTGTCCTCATACATGTCAAAGTCAAAGTCAACTTTATTGTCAGAACTGCAATATGTACAGGACATACACAGGATTGAAATTGCGTTTCTCTCAGTCCCTCGGTGCAACAGTAACCATTAAAACACTAAAACATTTAATAAACATAAGCATAAAATAGTAAAAGTGTAACACTGTCCTGAGTTTTTGCATAGTAGTATAAAAGTATGAAAATTTACACCAACACTAAAACACTAAACATTTAATGAACATAAGCATAAAATGAAATAATAAAAGTGTAATACTGTCCTGAGTTTTTGCATAGTAGTATAAAAAGTATATCTATAAAATAAACTGAAGGTTCTAGCATTGACATTTGCAAAGAGTGGCAAAGCAGCATATGAGTTAATGTACACAGTATATGTATGAGGTAGTTGATGTTGGTATAGAGGCAAAGTGGCATATGCAGTAAGGCACATAAGGCACATTGGGCATCCTTAAATAAGGCTAGTCAGAGAATACTGTATATGTATCAGCAGTAGTGTAGATATAAAAGTAGTGTAAATGTAAACAGTAGTAATAAATGTAAACAGTAGTAATAAATGTAAACCGTATTAATAAATGTAAACAGTGAATGTAAACAGTAGTATGACTATAGGCAGTAATGTAATACAAACATTAGTGCAAATATGAGAAGTAGTGCAAACTGAATGAGCACATGACCGAGAGTTTAGTGAATAACCCGTTTGATGACACAGAGTCCAGTGTTAAAATCTTTGTGTTGTGTGGTAATGTGTGAGAAAGTTTTTTGTGTTAAGGCAGTTCAAATGGGAGGGGAGGCAGAGCAGGCAGAGTGTTTAGCATCCTGACTGCCTGATGAACAGAGCTGTCTCTCAGTCTGCTGGTTCGAGCCTGGAGACTCCTCAGTCTCCTCCCTGATGGCAGCAGTCTGAAGCAGCTGTGTAGTGGGTGTGTGGGATCACCTGCCATGCAGAGGGCTTTCCGAGTGAGGCGGTTGCTGTGTAAGTCCTGCAGTGAGGGGAAGGAGGTGCCGACGATCTTCTCAGCTGCTCTCACGATGCGCTGGAGGCTCTTGCGGCAGGATGCAGTACATGCACCAAACCACACAGTGATGCAGCTGGTCAGGACACTTTCTATGGCACCCCTGTAGAAGGTGCACATGATGGAGGTTGAAGCTCCAGCCCTTTTCAGCTTGCGGAGAAAGCCTGTACCAGTCTAACATACTTCTCTGCCACTCCAGATTTTCTCATGCAATACCACACCTACTCTCTCGGCACCCTGTCATGTGCTTTTTCTAAATCCACAAACACACAATGGAGTTATTTCTGACCGACTGTGTACTTCTCCATAAACATCCTCAAAGCAAAGATGGCATCTGTGGTGCTCTTTCTTGGCATGAAACCATACTGCTGCACAAAGATAGTCACCTCTTGTCTAAGTCTTGCTTCCACAACTCTCTCCCAGATCTTCATCATGTGGCTCAAAATAAAATATAAAATATTAAAATATATATAAAATAAATATAAAATTCCAAGATGGCGACGCGTGCAAACGCCGCGGCTTCTCTCTCTCCCGACAACACTGTGTTTTCGTCTGTTCTGTCCTGCATGCCGCAATGTGCCGGCACGTCTTCGTCATGTCTACGTGTTCAAGAACGCAAGTATAGCCGTGAGTTCCTGCTTGATGTCGGAAAAACCGCTCATTTGGAAATAAACAGCGAGCTCGAGGAGAAGCTACGTGCCTGCGGCCTGCTCTGGAAGCCAGCACCGAGCCTCCCTTCATCGCGCCCGCAGTGGAAGCGCCACAAGCGGCGTGACAGGAAGCAGAAGCGGGGTAAGCGCGGAGGTATCGGAGCTAGGCTAGCAGCTAGCCCACACAAGCCGGCTATTCCATCCATGGTTTTGGCTAACGTACGCTCCTTGGACAACAAATTGGATTATATACGCCTGCTACGAACGACACAAAAGACTGTGAGAGACTGTTGTGTGTTTGTATTCACGGAAACGTGGCTTAATAACAACGTTCCGGACCATGCTATTCAGCTCGAGAGGCTAACATGCTACAGAGCGGACCGTGCTCTCATCGAGGGAGGTAAGACACGCGGAGGGGGGCTCTGTGTTTACATCAACAACGCATGGTGTCTGGATGCTGCTGTGGTCTACAAACACTGCTCACCTTTAGTGGAGTTTATGACTATTAAATGCAGACCGTTCTATTTACCGAGGGAATTTACAGCTGTTATGATCGTTGCTGTATATATTCCTCCAAGCTCCAACAGCAAAGTTAGAGGTGAGGCACTGAATGAACTATATCTGCACATCAGTGAGCAGCAAACAGCCCACCCTGATGCTTTCCTCATCATGGCTGGTGATTTCAACCAAGCAGATTTAAAGAGTGTATTTCCAAAAACATACAGAAACATAAACTTCCCAACAAGAGGCAGAAATACACTGGACCAAGTTTACACCACCATGAAAGCAGCTTACAAGGCCCTCCCCCTCCCCAACATCGGTGCTTCTGACCATATCTGTGTTATGCTAAAGCCAGCTTACAGACCACTGGTGAAAGTCACAAAACCAGTTCGCAAGCAGATACGAGTGTGGCCAGAGGGGTCTTCAGAGGCACTCCAGGACTGTTTTGACACCACAGATTGGAGTATGTTCAAAGAAGCTGCTACCACAAACAACAACACATGTCTCCAGGAGTACTCAGACACTGTATGTTCATACATCACCAAGTGCATTGATGATGTAACCAACCTCAAAACCATCACTGTTCGGGCAAATCAGAAGCCATGGCTGACAGCAGAGGTTTACAGACTCCTGAGAGCCAGGAATGCTGCCTTCACAGCAGGAGATCAGGTGGGCCTGAGGACAGCCAGAAACAACCTGGCCCGGGGCATCAGAAAGGCCAAGAAGCAGTATTCCAGGAAAATAGCTCACCGCTTCAAGGACAGCAAGGATACACGGAGTCTGTGGCAGGGAATACAGACCATCACAAACTACAAACCATCCCCACAGACCTGTGACAGCACAACCTCTACGCTGAATGAACTGAATGACTTCTTTGCTCGGTTTGAGGCATGTAACAGCACACCTGCACAAAAACTCACCCCCTCTCCCGATGACCAGGTGCTGGCGCTGTCCTCAGACAGCGTGAGGCGATCATTCATCAAGATCAACGCCCGGAAAGCTTCTGGTCCTGACAACATACCTGGTCGTGTGCTGAAGGACTGTGCAGGAGAACTCGCAGCGGTCTTCACGGACATCTTTAACATCTCGCTGAGTCAGGCCATCGTCCCCACCTGTTTCAAAGCCACCACCATCATCCCTGTCCCAAAGAAGGCAACGCCCTCCTGCCTCAATGACTATCGTCCAGTAGCACTCACCCCCATCCTGATGAAGTGCTTCGAACGGCTAGTCATGAAAAGCATCACATCTGTCCTCCCTGCCTCCCTGGATCCCTTCCAATTTGCATATCGGCCTAATCGCTCAACCGACGATGCCATCTCCTCTGCCCTCCACACAGCTCTCACACATCTGGACACGAAAGACTCCTATGTCAGAATGCTGTTCATCGACTTCAGCTCGGCATTCAACACCATCATCCCCCAACAGCTCATCCTTAAACTGGACAGTCTGGGGCTGAACACCTCAATGTGTAACTGGCTGCTAGACTTCCTGACCGGGAGACCACAGGCAGTACGGGTCGGGAATAACACATCCAGCACCATCACATTGAATACAGGAGCCCCACAAGGATGTGTGCTGAGCCCCCTTCTATTCACCCTGCTAACACACGACTGCACACCATCATACAGCTCCAACCACTTCATCAAGTTTGCGGACGACACAACAGTGGTGGGTCTCATCAGCAACAACGATGAGACGGACTACAGGAACGAGGTGAGCCGCCTGGCCTTGTGGTGCGGACACAACAATCTCACTCTCAACGTGGAGAAGACAAAGGAGATTGTTGTGGACTTCAGGAAGAGGGATGCCCAACATGCCCCTCTGACCATCAACAGCACCACAGTGGAGAGAGTGGACAGCACCAAGTTCCTGGGAGTGCACGTCTCAGAGGACCTGTCCTGGAGCAGGAACACTGCATCACTGGTCAAGAAGGCTCACCAGCGCCTCTACTTTCTCTGCAAGCTGAAAAGGGCTGGAGCTTCAACCCCCATCATGTGCACCTTCTACAGAGGTGCCATAGAAAGTGTCCTGACCAGCTGCATCACTGTGTGGTTTGGTGCATGTACTGCATCCTGCCGCAAGAGCCTCCAGCGCATCGTGAGAGCAGCTGAGAAGATTGTCGGCACCTCCTTCCCCTCACTACAGGACTTACACAGCAACCGCCTCACTCGGAAAGCCCTCTGCATGGCAGGTGATCCCACACACCCACTACACAGCTGCTTCAGCCTGTTGCCTTCAGGGAGGAGACTGAGGAGTCTCCAGGCTCGAACCAGCAGACTAAATGACAGCTCTGTTCATCAGGCAGTCAGGATGCTTAACTCTCTGCCTGCTCTGCCCTCCCTCCCACTTGTACTGCCTTAATCACAAAAAACTTTCACACATTACCACACAACACAAAGATTTTAACACTGGACTCTGTGTCATCAAAATGGGTTATTCACTCAACTCACGGTCATGTGCTCATTCAGTTTGCACTACTTCTTATATTCGCACTAATGTTTGCATTACATTACTGCCTATAGTCATACTACTGTTTACATTCACTGTTTACATTTATTACTACTGTTTTCATTCAATACTACTGTTTACATTTATTACTACTGTTTACATTTACACTACTTTTTATATCTACACTACTGCTGATATATATATATATATATATTTTTTTACTAGCCTTATTGCATATGCCACTTTACCTCTATACCAATATCAACTACCTCATACATATACTGTGTACATAAACTTCATATGCTGCTTTGTCACTCTATTACAAATGTCAATGCCAGAACTTTCATTTTATTTTATAGATATACTTTTTACACTTTTATACTACTATGCAAAAAACTCAGGACAGTATTACACTTTTGTTATTTCATTTTATGCTTATGTTTATTAAATGTTTAGTGTTTTAGTGTTGGTGTAACTTTTCATACTTTCATACTACTACTATGCAAAAACTACTATGCAAAAACTCAGGACAGTATTACACTTTTATTATTTCATTTTATGCTTATGTTTATTAAATGTTTTAGTGTTTTAGTGTTTAAATGTTTACTGTTGCACCGAGGGACAGAGAGAAATGCAATTTCAATCCTGTGTATGTCCTGTACATATTGCAGTTTTGACAATAAAGTTGACTTTGACTTTGACTTNCATCACATGTACCACATGCGGTGCAAATGACAATAAAGACTCTCTGACTCTGACTCTCATGTACTCTGTCTTACTACGGCTGACTTTCATTCCTCTTCTTTCAAGAGCATACCTCCACCTCTCCAAGTTCTCTTCCACTTGTTCCCTGTTCTCACCACAGATCACAATGTCATCTGCAAACATCATAGTCCATGGGGATTCCTGCCTGACCTCATCTGTTAGTCGGTCCATCACCAGAGCAAACAAGAAGGGGCTCAGAGCCGATCCTTGATGCAATCCCACCTCCACCTTGAAGCTATCTGTCACTCCTACAGCACATCTCACCACTGTCCTGCTGTCCTCATACATGTCCTGTACCAGTCTAACATACTTTTCTGCCACTCCAGATTTCCTCATGCAATACCACACCTCCTCTCTTGGCACCCTGTCATATGCTTTTTCTAAATCCACAAACACACAATGGAGTTCTTTCTGACCCTCTCTGTACTTCTCCATCAACATCCTCAAAGCAAAGATGGCATCTGTGGTGCTCTTTCTTGGCATGAAACCATACTGCTGCTCACAGATAGTCACCTCTTGTCTAAGTCTTGCTTCCACAACTCTCTCCCAGATCTTTATCGTGTGGCTCATCAACTTAATTCCCCTGTAGTTGCTAAAATTCTGTACATCACCCTTGTTCTTAAAAATAGGCACCAGCACACTTCTTCTCCATTCTTCAAGCATTTTCTCACCCTCAAATATTCCATTAAATATTTGAGTCAAAAACCTCACTGCCATCTCTCCAAGACATTTCCACCGCTATGGAATTACCGCTGTGGATTATAAGACTTTGTTTTCCAAGGGATCACAAACTCAGTTTTTCAAGGGTTAACAGACTCAGTTTTCCAAAGGATTAAAAGCTTACCGCAATGGGATTACCTACGAACAATATGGAATTTCCAAAAACATTATGGGATTATAATTTTTGATTTTTCTTTTTTCCATTTGCTGGATTATGTAAAGATCAGAGACATTCGGTGGTATCCTTTCGTGTTGGAACTCATCCCCAAGGACAGGCGATGATTTCCAAAAAGGGGGACTGTAGTGGACCAGATCCTTGGTCACTGATACACTTTTTACATGTCTCCGAACTATATTTGAAGCACCTCTCACTCATTCCTGCAGAGAGACACTTTACCACTATTTTATTTTAATAATTTCAATCAAGACACAAATCAGAAAATACTTCCTGATAATTTGTGTTAGTTAAGTGTTCAATAGTGTGTATGAAGAGTTTGTAATCGGTTTTTGGTCTGTTTGTCTGAATGAAAGTGGGGGAAAAAACAGAGCATTTCTGATGGGGCTGCAGCTCAAACTTTTGGAGATGGAGTTTTGGAGATCCTGGGTGAAAAAGCACCATTGACAGCTCAGATATTGCAAGTTTGTTTGTTTTTATTTATTAGTTAGTGTTCAATAGTGTGTGTGAAGAGTTTGTAATCGTTTTTTGGTCTGTCTGAATGAAAGGGGGGAAAAAACACAGAGACTTTCTGATGGAGATGGTGTTTTGACCCAAATTGTATTGGTAAAAACACGCATTGGACATTACCCACTATATGATATAAAAATATGTATTGTAATTCGGTTTTTACTAAGTTTGTACACAAGTTCTTAAAAGTTACCAATGAAATTTTCATTTTAGGCTGTCAAAATGGTTCGTTAAATATTTTTGTGAGTTTCATAGTAAACATATCAATATTTTACTAACACGGATTTCATTTTTTATGTTATTTTTTGCTCTAATGTGCTCATGCATTTTGTCAAAATGAAACAAAGACTGTAAAATCATGAAGATGAGGTTGTCCTGAAAACAATAATACCAAACAAGGCCTGGTAAATAGTTTTTATGATGGAAATATAAGGCTAAATTCAAATTTATACCACAACGGACATTTAGACCTCAGACCCCAGAGGGCTTTAGAACACATCTGTCTCTAAGCCACACTTATTACTGTAAATATAAGATAAATCATGATTTTGTACATAAACAAGACACTTCGGTTAATTAGCCGCGGGCATCTACCATGCATCGTCAGAATCTGTGCCCAGACTACTCTGGCATCATATGCAGCTTTCTTGTAGTGCAAGAATCAGCCAGCGGGTGGAGTTTCACACAATATAGCTTGCTTTTAACACACTCAGACTGCAAGATTGTCATGGCTTCATGAAGAATCGCTGTCTGACTCATGGTTACAACCATTATACCTTCAAAATGAACACAATAACTATCTAAGCATAATCACTGTACAGAACAGTGACAAACACCTATGTAACTGTATCCATCCATCCATCCATTTATTTTCTTCCACTTATCCAGGGTCGGTTCGTGGGGGTAGCAGCCTAAGTAGGGAGGCCCAGACTTCCCACTCCCCAGCCACTTGTTCAGAACCCCAAGGCG
>JBBPBX010111701.1:0-10694 GCA_038048925.1 Garcialebias charrua | reverse complement strand
CCTCACTGGGTCTGACTGGAACCAACAACCTGGCAACCGCCACCCTTACTGAAGGTACTAGCAGGTGCGCAACCTGATACTGATGGTGAAGAACAACATCAGTAGAAAAACAGAGTCAGAAGCAGGAACCACACGTTCAACTGACTCAGCTGTACGGTGTCGCCCATCAATAAAGACAGAAACGACTGTGTCATTTAATCAATAGTTTTATTGATAATGAAAGTTTTTTACTCCGCTGCAACCCTGAGGACAGAATGTGTCAAAGAGGAGCTGGAGACATCTCGCAGATAAAAACGAATGAATGGAGTTACTGACGACCAGGAAGCTGCGGAGCAGATATCCTGTACCGACAAACCATTGACCAAGGCAGTGGAAGCCGCCATTCCTCGAGTGGAATGAGCTTTAATGCCCTCGGGAGGCTGTACACCAGCCGAACTGTAAGCCTGGGAGATGGCCTCACACAACCAATGCGACAAGCGCTGAGGGGTCAAAGGTTGACCCTGAGAGCCTTCTCTGAAATGCACAAAGAGCCTATCAGATTTACGTATTGCAACAGTGCGTTCTACGTAACATCTGAGAGCTCGGACCGGGCAAAGCAAGTGGAGCTGCTCCTCCTCTGGTTTAGAATGAGGAGGAAGGCAAAACCCGTCCAGTGTGATGATCCTGGACTTGAATGAAGACGTTATGACCTTAGGCGTGAATGTTGGGTTAGGCCTAAGTTCAGCAGAACTCCCGTCTCCTTGTATTTTTAAGAAGGAAGGAGAAACAGACAGACCAGAAAGGTCACTTACTCTTTTAGTTGACGTAAGAGCCAACAACAGAGCCGTTTTAAATGATAAGAACTTTAGTGGGACCTCATTTAGAGGCTCAAAAGGATTCTTAGTTAGTGCGTTCAAGACAGTAACCAAGTCCCATTGAGGAGCCAAGGACCGTGAAACTGGCCTAAGACGGCGAACACCTCTCAAGAAACGTTTCATTATGGCATGATTAAACACGGTCCTATCATGAAACCCCTCATGACATGATGAAATTGCTGCAGCATATGTTTTAATGGTGCTGAAAGCCAGATTTCTGTCTAGCAATAGTTGTAGGAAAGATAAAATTGGACCCAGGTGACATGAACATGGGTCCAGATGTCTCTCCGTACACCAACGCTGAAAAGCTGCCCATTTTGAAGCGTAAACAGCTATTGTAGACTGTGCACGCGAGCCCTGAATGGTACCAATGACATCTTTAGAGAAACCGAGGTTTTCTAAGCGTTGTCGTTCAGCGTCCAAGCCCACAGGTGCTGACCTATGACTGGAGGGCTCGTTATTGCACCCCCTGCCTGTAGGAGAGCGTCGTCTCTCCAAGGGAGTTTCCAAGAGTGGCCTGACAGCTGCTTCAGGACCGGGAACCATGGGGCGTTCACGCGCTCCGGAGCGATCAGAATGACTGGCACTCCCTCCTCTCGTACTCTTTCCAGCAGTGTGGATAGCAGAGGAACAGGCGGGAAAGCGTAACTCAATACCTTCGGCCATGGTTTGTGAGCAAACGCGTCCACCCCCAATGGTGGGGTGTCGAGGGGACTCAGGGAGAAGAACAGGGGGCACTGTGAATTCTCGCGTGTTGCGAACAAGTCCACCTCGGCCCTCCCGAACCTGGACCAGATTTGAGACACCAGGTCCGGGTGCAATGTCCAATCTCTGTCCAGAGGCCCCCCTCTTGACATGATATCGGCACCTCTGTTTAGCACCCCTGGGATGTAAACAGCCCTCAGCGATCTGAGGTGAACGTTTGCCCAGCAAAGCAGCTCCCTGGCTGTTTTCAACAGCTGGGTTGATCGAACCCCGCCCTCGTGGTTGATGTAAGCTGCGGCTGTTATGTTGTCCGTGTGTACGAGGACATCCTGATGATGGAGCATGTGCACAAAGTGTTTCAGAACTTTGTGAACCGTTAACAATTCCAACACGTTTATGTGGAGAGACGTGCTGGGCGGCCACGTTCCGCCCACAGTCTGAGACTGACATGTCCCCCCCCAACCGGAAAGAGAGGCATCGGTGAAAACCGCCCGTCGTGACGTCACTTTGCCCAGGGAAACCCCCTCTGACAGGGTCCTGGGGTTTCCCCAGAACTCCAAGTCTGTCCTCACAGACTGGGGAACCGTGAGCTGGCGCCTTTTGTGGCGTGCAGGGTCTATTCTCTGACGAATAAACCACCTCTGCAACTTCCGCATGTTCAATAAACCGAGTTTCACCACCGTGTGGCCTGCGGCCATCATCCCTAACAGCCGCATAATTGTGATCGCCGACACCGTGTTGCGCGGCTTGACGCGGTGGAGGAGTGACGTCAGCGAATCTATTCTCTGGTTCGACAGAACCGCTTTCATTGTTATCGAGCATAAGTTGACTCCCAGAAAAAGTATCTGTTGAGCTGGTGAAACAGAACTTTTCTCCCAATTTATGGCGAAGCCTAAACTGGTCAGATGACTCACCAAAATCTCCGTCTGTGTAGCTGCCTCCATCTTGGATCGAGACAGAAGCAACAGATCGTCGATGTAATACATGATTCGGAAGCCCCTCGAACGCAGCGGTTGTAACGCTGCTTCGATTACCTTTGTAAAAGTCCGCGGCGCAAGCGCGTACCCGAAAGGTAGGCGATTGAACTCGTAACAGGTTCCCTGAAAGGCAAACCTGAGGAACTTCCTGTGTTTCGGGACGATCGGTATGTGGAAGTAAGCGTCTCTGAGATCGATTGCTACGAACCAGTCCCCTGACGTCACGTTCTCGAGGACGCGCTTCAACGTCAACATATGAAAGGGACGTTTCATAATGTAGTCGTTGAAAAAAGACAGATCCAAAATCGGTCTGAGACCTCCAGATTTCTTTGGAACGAGAAAATATTTTGAATAAAACCCGTTCATTTCGTCGTCGGGAGGGACCCCGGAAATGACGTGTTTCGCCAAAAGTTCCTGTAGTTCCAACTAGGGCGTGGCTTAAAGGGCTCTGCCTGCATTCATATAATCTGGGGTTACAGTACGTAACCAACGTTTTTTCACATGTGATTTTGGTCACTTCCGCTTTGACCACTTTCACTTCAGCTACTTCCGCTTTGGCTTAATGTAACCACCGGTCTGTTTCTGAACGCACCCGCAGACAAGGTGAGCCCTCGAGCTGGGGAACTGCTGCTCCACGAAGCCTCTGTGTTTTTTTCCCCTTCTCCTCCTCCCTTTCTGGACCTCAGCTGAATTTCTCTTCTGGAACAGAACTGTGGTTTAATTATCTGGTTCAAACAAGAACCGCACGGAAGGAATTTGGCTGCTTTTTTCCGCTGCCTTTTTGTCTGAATTGACATCGTGGCATGGGAGGAGGTGTACCTGGCCGAAGTGGGGGACTTTGTTTACATTAAAGCCGTTCTCAGCCTCTGAGTGAGCCGTTACCCAAAAGAGGAGGACTGTTCACTCCGTGGGAACGCGGTGGGAACCGTGTGCACTGTGTTCAGCTGGAGGGACGCGCGGCTGCGTTGAAGTGCAGCTGATCTGATTGGAGCTGCTGGGTGAGCAGAACTTAACCGGATCTCAGCCTCATTGTTTTTAAACGGAGGTGGCCTCACGTGGTGCGGAGCACAGAATCACTGAGCAACAGCTGGACCAGACCAGTGACCAATGTAATGACCAATGTAATGACCAATGTAATGACGCCAACACTGCAGACGGAGTCCAGCCAAACGGGGTTTATTTAGAAACAGGGACGAGCTGCTATTACCGAGGCTGCAGCTCACGCCTCAAAAGAAAATGCGGTACACACGCGAGCGAACACACTACTAGCTGCCTGCTAATCACAACACGCTCTCGGACTCTTCTTTTTCGTCTTTCTTTTTCCCGGTCCCTCCTCCTTGCTCCTACCCCTCCCCTACCCCCACGACTGGTCACGTGGTGCGGAGCACAGAATCACCAAGCAGCAGCTGGACCAGACCAGTGACGTCACCGAGCGTAGGAGCACGAAGCAGCAGCTGGACCAGACCAGTGACGTCACAGAGCGTAGGAGCACGGAGCAGAGCAGCAGCTGGACCAGACCAGTGACGTCACAGAAACCAGGAGCAGCAACTGGACCAGACCAGTGATGTCACCGAGCGCAGGAGCACGGAGCAGCAGCTGAATCGGACCAGTGACGTCACCATCCTCCCTGATCACGCTGTTGCTCCCTGCTGACCTGAAACAGGCTGGGATCATGTCTTCAATTTCAGGTCTTTCTGGCAACACAATCTGTTGCAAATTATCTGTTTCTACCGGGTGATTCTGGGTCCAACGGACCATGGCCGCATTAATTCATCTTCACAGGGGGGCTGGTGCCCTCCTCAGCCCAATACAAACTACATTGGGACAATACAAGCTACAGTTGGTCCTCCACAACAGATTTGTTTGCCCATTTAATTTGTGATGCCGTATGGTCTGAAACTTTTTTGCACCATCCATATTTCTGTCCTTATTTTCAGTTCTCAGACTATCTGGAATCATTGAATCTTATCAACACATCTGGATCTGCCCATCACTGCAACTTTCATTGTTTTTGGGTTCTGAATGATCGTGTCTTCATTAATGTTTCACATGGTTCAATTATGGGGGCAAAATGTCACACTGTTAACTCCTGTAATTACACATCAGTGACAAAGAAGTCAAGTAAATGTCTGATATTAATGTTGTTATTGATCTCAGGGATTCAGCCCAACCCAGGGCCAATCACTAACTACTGTACACCTAATGAGTTTAAAAATATTTCAGGTCTCCGTTTTCTGCATGTAAACGCTCGTAGCCTTCTAAAAAAACTTGATGAATTGAAAATCCTAATCACTTCTTCTGGGGCAGATGTGATCGTTATCTCTGAAACTTGGCTCAACAATTCTGTTTTGAAAAATGACCTGGCAATCAATGAATTTAAGATCTATCGTTGTGATCGTAATAAAAAGGGAGGTGGAGTCGCTATTTACATCAGAGACTCTTTGGCTGCCAGGATTGCGTCTAAAAAAACAATCGCAAACCAGTTTGAGGCTTTAGCTGTGAACATCAGTTTGAAAGGAGGTCAGCCCTTAACTGTTGTAGGTTGTTATCGTCCCCCCTCCGCAACACCTGAAGCTCTATCCTCCCTGACTGAATTCATAGGAAATTTAAAACACAATGAGATTGTTATGGCAGGAGATTTCAACATTGATTGGAATAAGTCGACCCCCCTCTGTGATAAATTCAAGGAATGTTGCCTATCTCTCAATCTAACACAACTTATCGATTCTCCCACCAGACCAAACATAAAATGTCCCGAAAAATCTTCCACCTTAGATCTGTTTTTCACAAATGCACCTCACAAATTTCCTGGTATAGGTGTATTTGCTAACGTTTTGAGTGATCATTCCGTAATAGCAGCTCTTAGATCTACTAAACTTCCACCTGCTAAGCCCAGAATAATTCAAAAAAGGGATTTGAAACGTTTCAGTGAACAGTCATTCCTTTGGGATCTATCCCACTTTGATTGGCAACGTATTCTACTAATCAACGATGTGAACATTGCTTGGAACTATTTTCATAATAGTTTCATTTACTTTGTAAACAAACACGCTCCTTTCCGGCAGTTCAGGATAAAGGGCCGTGACAGCCCCTGGTTTACTCCTGAACTAGCTGATCTCCTGCACTGGAGAGATCATTTTTGGGCCGCAGCAAGAAAATCACACTCAGACACTGATTGGTTAAAATTTCGGCAGCTGAGGAATAAATGCACAACTGCCATCAAAGCCACAAAACGTAACTACTTCTTATATCAGACCTCCAAAAATCTAAACGATCCTAAAAAATTCTAGAAAACCATCAAATCTCTCTCAGGCACCCCCCAATCAAGGTGGAGGCCATCATCAAGAAAATGAAGCCTTCATCCTGCGCCCTGGATCCTTTCCCCTCGTCTCTCATAAAATCCAATCACTCTGCAATAGGCCCACTTATCACTCAAATAATAAATCAGTCTCTTCAATCTGGTCATGTTCCACTGCCTCTAAAAACTGCCATCATTAGGCCTCTTCTGAAAAAATCTAATTTGGATCCAGACATTTTTTCTAATTACCGCCCAATTTCACACCTCCCTTTTCTGTCTAAAGTGCTGGAAAAAGCTGTTGCTGCTCAGCTGCAGGATCACTTACAACAACACTCCCTGTATGAGAAGTTCCAGTCTGGATTCAGGGCAGCTCACAGTACTGAGACTGCACTGCTGAGGGTTACTAATGATGTCCTCTTGGCTGCTGACACTGGTTCTCCCTCCATCCTTGTCCTCCTTGACCTCACTGCAGCCTTCGACACTGTGGACCATAGTATCCTCCTCCACCGTCTTCATGTGGAGGTCGGTCTCTGTGACACCG
The DNA here is from genome assembly GCA_038048925.1 of Garcialebias charrua. Classification (NCBI taxonomy): domain Eukaryota; kingdom Metazoa; phylum Chordata; class Actinopteri; order Cyprinodontiformes; family Rivulidae; genus Garcialebias; species Garcialebias charrua. The sequence goes on along the minus strand of JBBPBX010111701.1, from coordinate 4,319 downwards.
TCCTGGACTGGTTTAAATCTTTCCTCTCCAATAGGCTGGAATGTGTTAGTCTTGGCAACGCCACGTCCCAGACAGTCTCTGTCTCCTGTGGTGTCCCTCAGGGGTCGGTTCTGGGGCCCCTGTTGTTTTCCCTTTACATGCTGCCTTTAGGTCAAATTATTAATCAGTTCAACATTTCTTTTCACTGTTATGCCGACGATACACAGCTTTACATCAGGACTGGAGCATCCTCATCTTCCACCTTGTCATCTCCATCTTCACTCACTGCCCTCTCTGCCTGCCTGGAGGCAATTAGGGCATGGATGAATCAGAACTTTCTTCAATTAAACTGCTCCAAGACCGAGGCCATACTGATTGGCACCCCTCACCAGGTACAGACATCTACTATAACAACACTTTCCTTTTCTGGACAAGACATCCCCCTCTCCACCTCTGTTACTAATCTTGGAATAAAAATGGACTCCAATCTTACATTTGAAAATCACATTAAGCTTCTGTTTAAAACTTGCTTCTTCCATCTTCGAAACATCTCTAGACTTCGCCCATCCCTAACTTTTTCCGATGCTGAGAAGCTCGTCCATGCTTTTGTCTCCTCCAGGCTCGACTACTGCAACTCCCTGTTTATTGGAATCCCTGGCAAAAACCTTCAGAAACTTCAGTATATTCAAAACAGTGCAGCAAGGATCTTGTTGCGAGTTCGTAAATTTGAACATATTACGCCCATTCTTCATAACCTTCATTGGCTTCCTGTCGCCTACAGAATTCAGTACAAAACTGCTCTCATTACACATCAATGCTTACATGGAGCTTCACCAGATTATCTGAAGGATATTCTTATTCCACACTCATCCACCCGGTCGCTGCGGTCACAGAACAGTAATCTCCTTCACATTCCAAGAACCAAATTAAGGACCATGGGAGACCGGGCTTTCAGTGTGGCTGCCCCCCGCCTGTGGAACTCTCTTCCTGACTGTCTGAGGGTCCCACAGTCTGTGGTTGACTTTAAGAGCGGCTTGAAGACCTTTCTTTTCAACCGAGCATACTCTGCCTCCTCATGATTCTACTTTTGATCTTAGTTGATACTGTTATTGATTTTACTTGTTTTATTACTTGTTTATTGACATTTAATTTCTGTTGCACCTTGTAGCACTTTGAGATTTTCATTAATGAAAAGTGCGTTATAAATTGAATTCATTATTATTATTATTAATCATTTGACCTCCCATCACAATTTCTTGTTGACTCTGTTCCTGTGTCAAATAAGCACGAGATCCTGAACTGTTTCAATAAACATTTTGTTGCTTCTAGTTCATTATTTGACACAGTTACAAACGGAAAATCAGCCACTTTATCTAATAATCAAACTTCTACAAATCAAATCCCTCCTACAAGTCAACCATCTGTTAATCACACCTTCTCTTTTTCTCCGTTCTCAGTCAGTGAGGTAAATAAACTGTTAAATGATCTTGATCCTAAAAAATCTGCAGGTCCAGATGAACTTCCACCTTATTTCTTAAGGCTGGCTGCTCATATCATCACAGTCCCTGTGACCCACATCTTTAATCTGTCCATAAGCCAAAACACCATTCCGGATGCTTGGAAAACAGCCTTTGTTCTTCCTTTGCTGAAGGGAGGTGACCCCACCTCACTGAACAATTATCGACCGATCTCTAAACTCTGCATCTTAGCCAAGGTTCTAGAAAAACTGATAAACTCTCAGATCAAAAATTATCTGGACTCATTTAACATCTTACCTCTCCATCAATCTGGTTTCAGGAAAAAACACAGCACAACAACTGCTTCTCTGAAGGTTCTGAATGATGTTGTTGAAGCATTGGATGCTAAGGATTATTGTGCTGCACTTTTCTTAGACCTGTCTAAAGCTTTTGACACTGTGGATCATAACATCTTGTGTCATAAGCTCTCAGAAATCGGTTTCTCTGATCACACCATCGGTTGGTTTTCTAACTATCTTTCCAATCGGAGGCAATGTGTTCAACATAACGGTACTTCTTCCAGCTATTTAACAGTTAAAAATGGTGTACCACAAGGCTCAGTTTTAGGACCAACCCTCTTTACAATCTACATAGCTAATGTAGGTCACTGCATCCCTGATGCATCCTTACATTTCTATGCTGATGATACAGTTGTTTACTGCCGAGCTAAAACAGTAGCTAAGGCTTTCCAGTTACTGCAATCCGCTTTTGACATCATCCAGTCAGATTTGTTCCGTCTCAAACTTGTCCTAAATGCTGATAAAACAAAAGGGATGTTTTTTTCAAGTAGGAAGGCGGTTCCAACAGATCTTCCTCTGATTTTATCCTCAAATGGTGTCCCTATTGAGTTTGTTGATTCCTATAAATATCTGGGTATACTGGTCGATTCACATCTCTCTTTTAAACTCCACGTGGAAAACCTAGTGAAGAAACTGAAAGTTAAACTGGGTTTCTTTTTCAGAAACAGATCATGTCTAACACTGAATGCTAGGAAACGCCTTGTATCTGTGACTTTCCTTCCCTCCATTGATTACGGTGACATTCTCTACATGAATGCTCCTACAAGCACCCTGCGGATGTTGGATGTTGTCTATCATGGTGCACTAAGATTCATAACTGGCTGTGATTATCGTACCCACCACTGCACCCTGTATTCACTGGTTAACTGGACATCATTAACCTCACGCAGACTCTTCCACTGGTACATTTTCATCTTTAAATCACTTCTTGGTTTGCTGCCCTCATACATCTCCTCCTACATGTCTTTGCGTGAGTGCAGCTACAGTGTGCGCTCTCAGGACATGATTACCTGCAGTGTTCCGTCAGTGAGGACTGAACTTGGAAAAAGGGCCTTCTCCTATTCCGCTCCTGCTTCATGGAATATCTTACAAAAAGATCTGAAGCTCTCGACCTTGACTTCTCTAAATGGTTTTCAGAATCTGTTGGAATCCTGGCAAAAACCAATGCAGATTTGTTCCTGTCTTTGATTTTATACATCTACCTTATAATGTTTTGCTAGTTTTTTGATACTTTGTTAAAAAAAAAAGTATTTCTCTCTTTTGTTTTTTTCTCTCTTTTGTTTTCTATTGTTTATTGTTTATTGTTTAAGGAAATTCTACCATTGCTGTTCATCGTTCTTTAGTTTTAGCAGGTCGCTTTCGTAAATGAGCCCATGAGGCTCAATAAGATTTACCTGACTAAATAAAGGTTGAATGAATGAATTAATTTATATGGGTGTTCACATGATTTTTTTTTTTGGTGGGGTGGGGAGTGGGGGTTGAACAGAAATGCCAATGCAAATGTTATTTTATTAACTTTTACACCACCAATAATTGAAATATGAATAAATAAAGATATTCATGTACATTAGGGCAGCAGACTATGAAAGGTTGATAAAAAAAGTCAGTGATATAGAACAAACACTGTGGAATCCCAGAAGCAATGTGAGTTTTTGACTGTCCATCTGTATACCATCTATTAGCATACTAGTTAGAATGCTATATAACCTGAACTGTTACATTGGCAGCATTCGGTTGTACGTTGTAGTATTGGCCCCACTCAGACTAGTTGTTATCTCATCAATACAGTGAGAATTGAACTCTTTCTTTGAAATGGGGTAGTTCAAAAGCTTTCTACATCAAGTAAGACACTGACCACTTAGAAACTCCTTAGAATGAAGAGTACATACGCTCAGTCATCCAGGTAAATAAATCACAAAAAAGTTAAATCATGTCATCTGGACAGTTTCTTTCTTGGAAGATGCTTTAGAACCTTTAAAAAATCCTTTAAAGTGATTGCTGTTACTAGAAGTGATTTTTTTTTTCTATCAGAGAGCTCACTCTCAGTATTGATGCTGATGCAATTCAGACATTTTCTGTTGTAAGAGGCACAGTGATTTTCCAGAATCAATTCAGTCAGCGCCAAAGACAAGTTGTGAACTTGTGGACAATTATCTGGCTGATGACAAGAAGATACTAATGAGGGCCAGGTAATGGTGTTTCCTTTTCATTATCTGTGATAAAAAGGCTTCAAAATAAAAGCTATAATCACTTTCACACAATTACAACCAAGCACCTTGTTCCCCTGAATGGTCCTCTAAATTTACAACAGAGGTTAAACGAAATGTTTACTCTCCTGTTGTTTTTATTGCTCATGAATATTAAATCAACTGTGAAAGAAAGGTGGGTAAATCAAACAGTATCAGTAGATTTGAATCAAATACCAATTATATAATACAATTCAGACAGAAGCGTGAAGGCATATTGTCATAAATCCAAGTCCTCATACATGCAAAGAGGACCGTTTTAAAAGTCATATGAAGGC
>JBBPBX010111700.1:0-10694 GCA_038048925.1 Garcialebias charrua | reverse complement strand
AAATTAAACTTAAAATTATAATTCTAATTCAAACAGAATAACCTATTGTCAAGAATAATTATGGTGCGTGATTTTTTTAAACCCAAAATATTTTCTAAATAACGAAATATGAAGTTATTAGTGAAGGAAATCCATCTGGATAACAGCGGACCGACTGCTCGTAAATTTACAACAGGTCCGGACCACTCGTAAATTTTGTTCGTATCTGAAAAAAATCCTAGGATACGAAAACATTGTTGGATGCCACAAATGATCCTAAATCACTCGTACGCAGAGTTTAAGAACAGATCTGTGCGTACGAACGGTTCGTGAATGAGGGCCATTGAGACCATTTTGTGGGGTTTATTTCTTGTCAAACAGAGGTAACAAAAGTTCAAAGGGCCTCTTTTCCATTTTCAATTTAAGCCATGCTTTGACCTAAAGAAAAAGTTTCCACTCTCCAGGCTGAGACCGAACTGAGGTCACACTCCAGTTTAGTGACAAACAGTTGGAAACTTGCATGAAAAATCGATCATTACCCAAAACTCATAGGCTGCCTGACCCGTGAGCACTTTTCCACAGCTGCATTTAAGGTTGTTTTAATGGCGTTTCTGTCTCATAGTAAAAAATAAAAAGCTCAAAATGGAAAATGGACTGAAAGGCTGGAATTCAGTTCCTGGTTTGAAGACTTTTTTCATCAGATCAGACCAGGAAGCATCAAGGGGCGGCTGTACAAATGTGGCCAAATCTAAAACCAGACATGAAAGTAGATTTTAATTTAATTAAAATGTTTTACTTTAACAAAGAGTTTGCACTTTAAGTCAAGAAAAGTAAGCAGGAATTACATAAAATAGCAGATTTTATGACATTACGTTATATTCACCAGATTTTTAATCTGTTGGTTTAAAGCTTAAACACAACATTTAATATATTAAATAAATTATATTTGATTGAAAACAACTTTTTTGCAAGTAAAACAGCTATAAAGTTTTTGTTTAGCAAACAAAAAGCACAGAAGAACTCACAAAAGAACCTAAAGCCCATTTTTCCTGAACAACAGATCAATTGATACCAGAAACACAGAAAGGAGGAAGAAGGATTCTAAAAAAGTTAAGTCTGGTCCTCTGGATATAAAAAAATAAAATAAAGAAACGTTTCATCTTTCATCCGAAAGACTTCTTCAGTCTGAGCTGCTGTATTCAGCTCAGTTTTATAAATAGCACCCTCTCACAGTGGATCAACCAGTTTGCTGCTGACAGCCAAAACCAGCTGCTCACATGATTATTGGCTGTCATCAGCCAACTGGTTGATCCACTATGAGAAGGTGCTACAGTATTTATAAGACTGAGCTGCACAGCACCTCAGACTGAAGAAGTCTTTCAGATGAAAGATGAAACGTTTCTACTTTTTTTTTAATGTCCAGAGGACCAGACTTAACTTTTTTAGATTTTTCTACCTGGATTATTGAGCATGCATCAGGAGAGGATGAAGGAAGTCTTGTTAGTCCAAATGGTTTTCAATATTCAACTACATCTGAACACCCCTCAGCTCCATTATAAAACTTTATTCAGTTTTATAGTAGTAAATAACTATAAAAAAAACTAACAATAAGAAAGAAAAAAAATGTCCTAAATGTTGTAGAAATATATACTTTATAATTTAAAGAAGTTTTAAAATCTTGCACTGGTGAAGTGCACAGATTGGTGCTTTTTAGCTTTTGTCTCCATCGTGTACTTAATTTACATCTCTTGTATTTTTCTATTATTTTTTATTCTTATTTATTGGTTGTACAGAAACTAAAGGATATCATTATGCTGCATATTTTAGTCACAATAGCTTGAACAACTAATCAGCTGTGATGGTGTCTTTAATACTGAGATTACTCTAATTTATTTATTCTGTAATATTTTAATGGTCTTTTCTCTATCCCATTATATCACATCCTAAGCTTGGACATCTGTTCTTAAAATCTGACAAGAAAACCTAATTAAATCTGGAAGAGAAGAGGAAAGGAAAAAGCATTAAGACAATAAAGAAACATTGAAATAATTGCTGTTATTACCGTAGATAAATATCAGGAAACCATGAAGCCCCACAGCAGCATACTGTCAGTTTTAGAGGTTGATGATGAAGGAGTGTTTATCTCAAGAGCTGTTACTACCCACATGTTAATACCCAGATGACTATGTATTTAACTCATTAGAACCTTAGTTAAACATTTAGGTATTGCAACCTTTTAAGGAAAAATATTTATCATAAAAAAATGAAACACACAGAAACTAGTAAAAAAGATCAACAGAGAGACAGAAGACAAATGACTTGAAACAGTCAGTGTTTAATCGCCTCAGTGTTTAATTCATTAGCCAACAGGCAGATACAGTATTACAAAATATCTGATGTCATTAACCTGCTGAGCTAATCAAGCTGTCTGTGTTACAATTTCATTGTGACTCCAGTAAAATGTACAACATTACACATCATGCTGACTTCAGATAAACAACAAAAATGCCTTCAGCCCCTGAAACTTTCTGGTTATCGTGCCTGCCTTTGTCTTTGACCAGACGCTCTGCTTCACAGCCAGCCTCAGTGACACCGGCACATTGTGGGAGAGGCTAAACCCTGTCAGACTGAGCTAAACTGTGTGCAGAAGTGTTCAATCGCTGCAGATCGGCTGTCCCTCAGCGTGGTTTTCCAATGAGGCAACTGGAAAAAGCTCCAGAAAAAGGTGATTACAGGCAGAGAAGAGCAGCAGAGTACAGAAAAAAAGGACATACGTAAGAGGAAGAGAGCCCCACTCAGTGTGTGCCTTTTATGCGGTCTACTATTTCAAATACAGGTGGTCCCCGACTTACGAGCGCCCTGACCTACGAGCGTCCGACTTTACGAGATTATCATAATTAATAAAAATATGAAATAAATTTTTTTTGTGTGCTTAAATGTTCTTAATTTCATGTGTACAGCACTTTGTTGCAGCTGTGAATGTTTTAAATGGCTTTATATATACATAAAGTATCATTATTATTATTTTTTTTAATAATTTCATGCTTTTTTGAACAACTTCCTGCGGGAACCAGGAACCGGAAATACCGCCTCCGCCATTTTACATTCATTAGTTCCAGAGTCTCGGCACTCGGCAGTCGGCTTTTGGAGGACTGTTTCTCCCATAAGAGGATGCCTCATACGGATAAATTAACTGGAAACACTCCCTGAACTCTGTGAATGTCTCAGGACTGGAGCAGCAGCCGCGATCGCTCCGCCGATCGCTCCCACAGCACCGCGCGAGACCAGCAGCTCATGGTATGAGCTAAGGCTAACATGCTAAAGCGGACCCCCACCAGAGCTGCAGATTCGACAGCCGGCTTTGTGCGATCAGAGGTTCCTGGAGCTCGCCTCGATGTCGGACTGGAAGCAGAAGATATCGGGGGACACCCAGCTAACTTGGAATAACAAAGCCGACAGCCTTTTTGAAGCTGCAGCTAAACTGGACTGCCCGTAACTGCGCAGCGGACTCGGTGGGGCTAATCTAATGCTAACAGGTGCTGCTAATGGCGGCGCTGGCAGACGGCTTTTGGTAAGTTATTAAAACTTTTTTCTGGCTCCAAATGTATGAAGATAGCATACTAACAGTCCTTCCTGTAAAGGGTTTGGACTGCATGGTGCAGATCTCTGCTGTTCCCTGGGACTGCCACCTTTCTTTCTCCTGAGGTGAGGTGGTGAGGTGGTCTATCAGGCTGTTTGCAGTCACACATTCCTCATACAGCTCATCCATAGACATGTTCAGCCTGCCAAAAGGTGTTAAAGTTCATTAGTGATACATAGCCTAGGTTATGTAGTGATAAATAAATGGAAAAACGTGTATTGTTTATATTTATAATTTAGCATTGTATTTAAACTACATTTTGAAATGTATTTATTAATTTACCTATATGAACTGTGTTTTTTTAAAGATGGACAAGGTTGTATGTTTGCATAGTGTAAAGTAAATTCACAATTATGTATTTATTTGTACGTGTCAATTGTACACTTTTGTTTATAACTATCAATAATTAAAGCTGCAGTATGTAGCTTTTTTTATGAACATATTTCTTCACTCTGTCACTACCTCCTGACAGACTGATGTTAGCCAGGTAATCTCTGAAAAAAAATTAAAAAAAATATTGTCCCCTTGCTTCTCCAGGTGGTAAATAAGCATTTCTAAAAAGAAAAGGTGACCCGCCATTTTCCAGCCAATAAAAACAGAGTTTGTAACCAGCCAATAAAAACAGAGCTTGAATTTGAATCAGCCAATAAAAACAGAGCTTGAATTTGAAATTCAACAGACCACAAGGGGGCAGAGCCACATATGGCTCTGAGGGGGAGGGATCAGAATGCTTTGCCTGTTGAAAATATTTCTAACTGCTGCAGTTCTACAGAAACTGCATACTGAACCTTTAAACATGGTTCACCACTACACTGGAAATTATTGAATTTTTACCTGCCAACCAGGTGAAGACTTTCAGTGATCTTCTCCACTTCCTCAAAGGATATTTTTCCAGATGCCAGAGAGAGGGGCTGAAGGTGAAAGAGCCAGTTTTCCTCTGAGAAGTCAAACCACTTCTGGACATAACTGATGGCAGTTTTTTTTTTACATACCATATCTGCCTCTGGTGTTGCCCGGTGCAGAACAAATTGGTCAAGGGTTCTCCTGGTTTTGTTGTCTTTCACGTTTATATTTATTATACAACATTAGTATGTTACTAGGTCACTAGAAGTCAGTAATCAACTGATAAAAAAAAAAAAACTTTCAGCTTACCTCAATATTAGGCATGTAACGAGATCTTGTTGTACGAGATCTCGCGATATTAAACTCCCGCGATATCTCTCGTTGAGAGGTAACGTTGTCTCGCGAGACGCTAATGCTAGCGCTAGCAGAGCCCCTAGCAAGTCAGCGTCACGGACAGCATGGCTTCGCCGGATGAAGTTGCTATAGAAGACGCCCCAACTACTGATGGAGGGTCCCGGTGCCGCAGACGCCTCTACATTGATGGAGGGTCCCGGCGCTGCCCGGATGTAAAGACACACGCGTAAACACCGGTGTGACCGGTGTTGCCAGATAGAGTCCCACCCACCCAAAGCACTCTTTACCCGCAAAAGTCAGAAGGAAAATTGCGGTGAACCGCCCAATCTGGCAACACTGGTGAGTGACGACGGCTGCTGATGCGGATATTTATGTTCAATTTTTGGAAAGTCCTGCGAATATCTATATTCTACAAAAAAAAAACGGCAAAATGAAAGAAAAGTAACGAGGCTATTTTTAAAAAGTAAGGAGTAGAAAGTACCAGTAATTGCGTGAAAATGTAAGAAGTAGAAGTATAAAGTAGGCTGAAAAATAATTACTTTACTAAAGTATAGATAACTAAAATTTGTACTTAAGTAAAGTAACAAAGTATTTATACTTCGTTACTTGACACCTCTGGCCACCATAGATTAATCTTCTGGGGGAAAAGTCGGGACATTGCTTATGTTTTAAGTTATCCAACATTGAAGATGAATGGACGGACATGTACGGCAGCAACCATCTTGGATTTTGATGTGGCAACTCAATTTTTGATAGGGGCATTTTTATGCCTAGATGTACCGGTAGTCACACACCAATATGGAAGTTGGCATGTTGCCTCTTTTTCAATCAACATGCTGTATGACATGATGATTTTTAGCAGAAGAGAGTAGTACTGATGTTGGTTGCTGAATAATCTGCCTTTTCCAATTACTCTTAGATGAAAACACAATTTTATTGCCTCAAACCCTTACATAAAAATGAATAATGCTGCCCCCCCCCCCAGCAAAAATATTTACTTTTACATTCATTTAACCTTTGTTTTTACAGGTTAGTCTCATTGAGTCACAAAGACTCATTTAAAAGAGAGACCTGTACCTAAGACCTGACTTGGACTGAGTTTGCTAATGCCTTTTTAATATGTTTGCTTTTGCCTTTAAGTGAAATCAAATTGTAGCTATGGCCTGTAAAAATTATACATCTAAAACAAACAGAGGTGAAACAATCAGCCCTGTTTCAAAGGGGGAAGTTTAATGAGTAGATCATTAATGATTAGATCATTAGTTATACAAAACATAGAGTCTTAGGTTTTTACATTTCCAAAAAAACCAACAACAACAAAAAAACAATAAGCCCGAGGTGTTCAAAAGGTTGTTTAATCACACTGCTTTTGTACACAGCCGTTTACTAAAAACAGGTAAAATTGGAGCTCCTGCTAACAGCAGTATTTGTCTTTCTCCCTTTGAGATGTGTACAGGAAGGAAGCTTCCAGGACCAGCATCCACAGGTGAATTAAGAGTTTAAGTAGTTTTTCTGACTAAATGTTTATCAATTTTTATGTCAAGAGTTAATGCTTAATGCAACACTTGTGAGAGAAAACATTTTAGTTTAGGGTTCAACTGTCTCCCTCTTACAATGCTGTTATTGCTAGTATCACTCAGCCCTCTGTGAATAGCAAACAACCATCAGGGTGCTAATGATCCATTGTTAGGCTGATGGCCCTCCTTGATCATGTGAGCAGCTGGTTTCAGGCTGTCATCAGCCAACTGGTTGATCCACTGTGGGAGGGTGCTATTTATAAGACTGAGCTGAACACAGCAACTCAGACTAGGAATAGGTGGAAACATGTTTAATTGGTTAAAAGATTTTTTATGTGATAGAACTATTCAAGTTAAAATATGATCATATTTATCACAGCAATATAAAATAGAAAATGGAACCCCTCAAGGAAGTGTGATAAGCCCTACACTATTTTCAGTAATGATTAATGACATTTTCAAAGACATATCTTTCAGTTATGGTAAATCCCTTTTTGCTGATGATGGAGCATTATGGAAAAGGGGGAGAAATGTGGAACATCTTATTTTTAAACTTCAGGAAGGGATAGATAAAGTAAGTGAGTGGGGAACAGAGTGGGGTTTCACATTTTCAGTTGAAAAGACAAAAGTCATGTTCTTCACAAATAGAAAGATTGGAGTTAAAAAGTTAAAATTATATGGAAGAGAGTTAGAAAGTGTTGATTATTTTCGGTTCTTGGGAGTAGTGTTTGATAAAAAATTAACTTGGAGAAATCACATAGAGCATATCATAGTGAAGAGTAAAAAGGTAATAAACATTATGAGGTGTTTAGCAGGGTTGACATGGGGTGCAAATTTTGAATCTCTTAAACATATTAATGAAGCGGGGCAGAGCAGAACCACATATTTGGATTTCTTTCGGCCATGAAACAGCACCCACAGACTTGGAGGCGGCAGTGGAAAAGAACACTGTGGTCTATTTGGATAACAAACAAGAACATTATCTGGCTTCTGCACATGTCCTTGAAAAGCGGGCTGTGGGAATCCATTCTCCCAGAGTGAGGAGCTGAAGAGCCCCCCCCCCCCTCCCCAGAGATTTCTGTGAAGCTTCAGATAACACCCAGCTGCACATCTGCTGAACTTTGTGCTTGTCTGAAATTAATCATAGACCCAATCTCCTTGCCTGCCGTATTTCCTTTGTTATTGTAACTAAATGTGCTCTGATATGGTTTTTACTGAATCACGCGGTGTCTTGAAGACAAAATGTGATTCATCTTTTTTTAATATCAATGCTGTGAATCCCAGTGTTTCTGCTTGTTTTTCCTGCTTTTGACCTTCATCTGGGGACAGATTGGGCCTGGCCGCGCTAAGAGCATATCGTGTGTTGAATAAACATGTCGTGTGTTGATAAAACATATCGTGTGTTGATAAAACATGTTGTGTGCTTTGTTTTGCTGCAGCTTTTGCACTCATTCTCTCTTCTGGATGCTTGCAACTACATACTTACGTTGTAATTGGTGAAAATTGATGCAATGTTAATAAACCTTCTTGATTCTTGATATTTATGTGTCACTAATCCGGTCAAGAATCGATTATGGGAGTGTGGTGTATGGATCAGCAGCTAAAACTCTATTAAGTAAATTAGATGTCATCCAAGCTAGAGCACTGAGAATTTGTTTAGGGGCAGTAAAATCAACTCCAGTATGTGCTCTACAAGTAGAAGCAGGAGAAATGCCATTATGCATTAGAAGACAACAGTTAATGGTTAATTATTGGATAAATTTGAAAGGACATAATGAAAATCATCCAGTTAAGAAAGTGTTAGAAAACTGTTGGGAAAGAGGAAAGGAGCCTAAACATAGTTTTGGGTGGATTGGGGAGAGCAACGCAAGAAAATTTCAAGTATATAACAAAGAATTTTATCCAACTGTACTATGGCCTTTAAGGCCTACATGGACATGGAAATACATTAATGTTGATAGTTCATTACGAAATATTAAGAAAAATACCACAGATATTTGCCAAGAATTTTATGATCGAGTAGAGAAAAAGTATAGTGATTATTTGCAAATTTATACGGATGGTTCAAAAGATCCAATAACTGAAGCAACTAGTATAGCAGTAGTGATTCCGGAGTTGAAGATTAAGCTTTCGAAAAGAACATCTAATTTTCTAAGTATATATACAGTAGAATTGTGTGCTATTTTATTGGCTTTAGAATGGGTGGAGGATACTAGAATAAGTAAAATTATAGTTTGTAGTGATTCATTATCAGCACTGTTGAGCATTGCAAAGGGAAGCTCATGCAATCAACACATTTTGTATGAGATTCTTTTTGTTCATCAAAGACTATGTGAACAAAATAAAAATCTAGTAATTATGTGGACTCCTGCCCATGTGGGTATATTAGGCAACGAAAGGGCAGATAAGTTGGCTAAAGAAACTGTTAAAAAAGTAGACATTGATATGCCGATAAAGTTAACTAAATCTGAAGGAAAAAGTATAGTTTGGAACGAAAGCAAGAAATTATGGAAAATGAGATGGGATAATGAGACAAAAGGGAGACATTTATATAGGATACAAAATACAGTTGATGTTAATAGACTCAGAGGAATAAATAGGAGGGAGGAGATAATTATAAATAGAATAAGAACTGGGCATAGTTTATTGTGTAAAGAATAAGGTGGGGTAAGATTTAAACACTTACTGTACCACCATTATTGTAGAGATATAGGACTTTCTGGTCAGTTTACTGACTTACCTATATCTTTAGATGTGCAGGTATGAGCAGACTTTTATCTGCACAAACATGCCACCAATTCACGGGGTCTCAACTTTTTCAGAATAAATCAATAAATCTGTGATGTGATTAGCCAGAAATGTAATTTCACAAGAGATTCAATTTATATTGGTCTACCAAAAAATAGACCTTTTATTGAAACTATCACAAGAATTACATTAAACATTTGTATCGATATTAGCTCTGATTTAATAACTACGTTGACAAGAATTCAAATTAAAACAAACAGACAGTTGGAACTTTCTGTTGGCACATTACTTAAAGTTTACCATGATGAAAACAAACATAAGGAGGAGTTTAAGGAGGAAAGATAAAAGATTGAAATGAAATGGTTGAATCTTATCTTGAGATGTTAACCAGAGATAGCACCCTCTGCTCGGTTTCGGCTGGACGTCCGTCCCGTGATGAAACACTTTTACCTTCGTGAAGATGATCCTGTCTCGACTCCGGTAAATTAGTCAAGCCAGACGTGCTATCTGCTGCGTTTTACAGGCGACCACTTTCATCTTGCCACGGTCTCGAGACCGTCTGCGTCGGCCTCCCAGAGTGATGCCTGGTTCTGGTTTTGTTCAAGATAACTTCAGAAAGAGAGTCACCGCTTGGAGCTGTGACACTCGAAAGGGGTTCACAGCTGACGTGCTGTTTGAACCTTTGCTGAAGACGTGGGTCGAGTTGGCACAATGACCGGGCGTCTCACTCGAAAGGGGTTCACAGCTGACGTGCTGTTTGAACCTTTGCTGAAGACGTGGGTCGAGTTGGCACAATGACCGGGCGTCTCCAGCTTCGAGAAAAACGTCCGTGCGTCTTCCCTTCTCCCCGAGAACTCAAAAACTCAGTGAGTGCTGAGAACTGAGTCCCAGCACGGAGACAAAACAAAAACCTGCAGGTGTGAAAACAGAGCACTCTCTGTTTAAGCACAGATGAATTGTTTTTAGAACGGACGGGAGACCGAAGATTAAGTTATGTCTAGAACTTCTCTTTCGTTCCAAAAACAGTTCAAACAAATAGACGGAGAATTGTTCCTTCAACTTTCGACACTTATTCTGCCTAGAGCAGACAGTTCAAAGCATGATCATTCTGAGATGTTCTCTTAACTTTGTCATATTTAAAATATACCAGTTTAGTAAAATCATCATTGAAATGACAAAAAATACTGTTTGATCAATTCTGAATTAACACACATTAAAGAGAAAGTTCAATCTGATTAATTAGTGTCCATTAATCCATAATAATTGTTAACCAATATAGAGTCCACTTGTCCTTGAGAAACTCCTTGAGAGTTTCAAGAAGGTGTAACACTGAGAGTTTCAGAGAGATGTGGAGAGGCCCATATCCCATACGGACATGAGAGTGCTGTATCCCTACAGTCCCCCTTTTTGGAAATCATCGCCTGTCCTTGGGGATGAGTTCCAACACGAAAGGATACCACCGAATGTCTCTGACCTCTATGTAATCCAGCAAGTGGAAAAAGAAAAATCAAAAAGTTCAAAATTATACTCCCATAATGTTTTTGGAAATTCCATACTGTTCGTAGGTAATCCCTTTGCGGTAAGCTTTCAATCCTTTGGAAAACATAGTCTGT
>JBBPBX010111699.1:0-10694 GCA_038048925.1 Garcialebias charrua | reverse complement strand
GGTACACGACCGTTCCCACCTCATGTGTCCGACGGCAGCCTCCTCTGGTCGGACTCACTCTGTCGCAGACCGGCCTCCTGCTCTGGAGCTATAAACTATTGTTAGCTCAGTGTTTGTTAGCAACGGGTACTATTTATCTAAATAACTCATGAACTACAAAACAGATTTTTATCAAACTTACAGAAAGTAATCACAACATGGACATATACAAACTGTTACCTGTATGAGACATTTGAGCAAAAATTCGATTTATTTATAATTTATTTTTGCACATCTGTAGCCCTCTTTATCTCTCTCCCTGAAAGCAACCTCCTTCTGCTGACGGAGCCGTCTGAGTTTGGGTGTGAACCAGGGTTTATCATTATTGAAAATAAGTCTGGTTCGTGATGGGATGATGCTGTCCTCACAGAAATGTATATATGACGTCACAGTGTCCGTGTACTCATCTAAACTGTCTGTGGAATCCTTGAACATATCCCAATCCGTGGTTTCAAAACATGCACGCAGCTCCTCCTCCGCTTCACTGCTCCACTTCTTGGATGTTCTCACTGCAGGTTTTGAAAGTTTCAATCTTTGTCTGTATGCGGGAATCAGATGAACCATGACGTGATCAGAGAGTCCCAGGGCTGCACGGGGGACAGCATGATAAGCTCTCCTCACTGTGGTGTAACAGTGATCCAGCGTGCTCCCCTCTCTGGTTGGGCATGTGACAAACTGTTTTTACTTTGGCAGTTCATGACTGATATTTCCTTTGTTAAAATCCCCAAGGATTATAACTAGGGAGTCAGGGAAAGACTGCTCCACGCTCATTATCTGATCTGCGAGAGCTCTCTCAGCCTCCCTCACATCCGCGCTCGGTGGGATGTAAACAGTGGCCAGGATGAATGAAGAAAACTCACGTGGAGAGTAGAACGGTTTGCAGTTAATGATCAGATATTCCAGGGAAGGAGAGCAATGCTAAGAGATCACTGTCACATCAGAACACCAGGCATTGTTTATGTAGAAGCAGACTCCTCCGCCTTTCATTTTTCCCGAGAGTGAGCGCTCTCTGTCCGCGCTCTCTGTCCGCGCGCAGAAGCTGGAAGCCAGCCAGCTGGAGCGCAGCGTCCGGGGTGTGTGCATTCAGCCACGTCTCCGTGAAACACAGCACACAAGAGGAGGAAAAGTCACTGTTCCTTCTCATCAGCAACGCTATCTCGTCCATTTTGTTGGGAAGTGAGCGGACATTTGTGAGGAATATTCCAGGTAAAGGCGAGCGGCTACCCCGCTTCCGAAGTCTCACGAGAGCGCCTGCTCGCTTTCCTCTTCGACGGCGTCTCACTGTTTTGGCCAAAAAGTGCACTGCTTCTGCTGCAGGCACCAAAAAAACTGGTGTAATATCCTCATGGGTTATTGTTCTGATGTTTAGAAGCTCCTCACGGGTGTAGGAGCACGAAGACACAGGAATAACGCACAAAAACAGACAAAACAAAGCACACCAAAATGCCAGGGCGACCATGCGTGGCGCCATCTTGGATTCACTTGTTGTTGGTGTTGCTGTGGGTGGACTGGTCAGTTCCTTTGTGGGGGTGGGGTTGCGCTCTCTGTCTCCGTGGTGCACTATCTGTGGCTGTTCGGGCACTCCTGGCTGATTGTCCTTGTGGTAGTTTGGTGGCTTCCTTGGTTGGGGGACTGGGTGTTGGACTGGGAATTGGGTTGGGGGTCTGGATGGTTTTGGGGTGGGGTTGGATTGCTGGCTCTTCTTCTGGTCGGTCCTCGGGGCTATGTGCCAGTCCGTGGCCTTGGTTCCTGATGGTGCGGCAGCCACCTGCTCCTAGGTGTCTGTATTGTAGCCTCCCTCCCCTGGTAGATCTCAGAGGAATGGGGGGTGCATATTGGGGGTCAGTGGGGGAGCTGGCCCCTTGGGAGGGCATTGCCACCTCAGTTCTTCCTCCCCATCCCGACATCTTCCTCCGTCCACTCCATCACACCACCACTCAGACAGGGCCTTGGGGTTCAGGTACACTACTGAGTGTTATAATCCCGGAGAACCCAGTTGAGAACGAGACCCAGAACGACACAAGGCGAAGAGGTACAAAGTAACAGTGTTTATTATTTACAGTGAGGTTTAATTTACATATGTACAGGTGGTCCTCTGGAACTCCAAGAAGAGGAAGCAGATTGTCAGAAGGGTTTGACCAGAAGGCTTTCCAAGAGAATTGATTTTGTTTGTTTGTTATTTTCTTTACAGATGGAGTAGGAGGATGGACATTGTAGAGAAATTCTTAGGTTCCAGTAATGAATCCCAGAGGGTGGATAAGGCAGGCAAGTGGCTGGAAGGCAAGGCACGATGAGCGAAGAACTGGACCCAGGAGAATCTCGACAGGACCAAGATGGACACGAAGACTGAAGGCACAACAAAGACAAGGTAAGTGTTTCTCAAAAACTCACAAAACTGGCCAGAAACATAAATACCACGAGTAGGAATCAATGCTCCAGCGAAGAGTAGGACTTGACTGCAGCCTTAAGTATATGTGGAGCTCGTCAGGTGAATGATTGGTGGCCATCTTGCAACTGCAGAAAGTGCTACTCTTACAGTACTCCCCTCTTCAAGGGTCGCCCCCAGGCGACATGAAGCGCTTCTCCGGGTGGTCCTTGAAGAAGGCGGTGATCAGACTGGGGTCCAGTATGAAGGAGCGAGGAATCCATGACCGCTCTTCAGGACCATACCCCTACAAGTCCACGAGGCACTGGAAACCTCTCCCACGACGTTGCAAATCCAGAATGGTACGGACGGTGAATGCTGGGTGATTGTCGATGAATCGGACAGGTGAAGGGAGGTTGGTAGGCGGGTACAATGGACTCTCTGAAACAGGCTTGATTTGGGACACGTGAAACGTCAGATGAATTTTCATGGAATTGGGTAGCTGAAGATGTACCGCAGAGGGGTTGATGATCCTGAGTATAGGGAATGGACCGATGAAACGAGGTGCCAACTTCCTGGGGGTGTCCTTCAGGGTGATGTCCTTGGTGAAAAGCCAAACTCTCTGACACACCTGATAGGAAGGTACGGAAGATCGGTGACGATCTGCGAACCTCTTATTTTAGTCGGCCGTGCGGAGAAGTGCTGCCTTTGCTTGACGCCAGACACGCCGGCAGCGACGGAAATGGTGCTGCACTGATATATGTCCATCTCCTGACTGGGAAATAGAGGAGGCAAATATCCAAGTGAAGCTTCAAAGGGGGTCATACCTGTGGCCGCAGACTTATGGGCGTTGTGGGCATACTCCACCCAGACCAGATGCTGACTCCAGGCAGACGGGTTGCTCTCAACAAGGTATCTCAGGGTGGTCTCGAGCTCCTGGTTGCACCGGTCTGCCTGGCTGTTAGACTGTGGGTGGTAGCCGGAGGTGAGACTGGCCGATGCCCCCAAGGCATTAGAAAAACTGGGCCAAACCTGGGAGACGATCTGGGGACCTCTATCCGACACCAGGTCGGAAGAGATACCATGAATACGGAAAACGTTTTGCACAAGAAGTTGAGCTGTCTGGTAATTTTGGAAGTGGTACAAAATGGGCTGCTTTAGAAAACCTGTCGATGATGGTGAGAATGGTGGTGTTACCCTCAGATGGAGGCAAGCCAGTGACGAAATCAACAAAGATGTGGGACCATGGGCGGCTGGGCGTAGGTAACGGTTGAAGAAGACCTGCAGGAGGTTGAGTTCCAGTCTTGATCCTGGCACACATGGGACAAGCTGCAACAAATTCTTTAACGTCTTGAGACAAAGTGGGCCACCAGAAATGGGTCTTAGTTAATGACAACATTCGTGAAGTACCTGGGTGACAAGAGAGCTTGTTTGTATGCACCCACTCGAGTACCTTAGATCTCATGGCGGTGGGAACAAAGAGTGTACCAAGAGGTCCCGTGCCAGGGTCTGGTTCCGAATGGTGGGCTTCACGAATCTCTTTGGCAATGGGCCAGGTGAGGGCTCCAATTAGGCAAGCCGGAGGTATGATGCTCTCTTCGACTTCTGGAACATCTGGAGGGGAAAACTGGGGGGACAGAGCATCAGGCTTTATATTCTTAGAACCAGGTCTGAAAGTCAGTGAGTAATTGAACCAATTGAAAAAGAGTGACCAACGTGCCTGCCTGGGATTTAAACATTTAGCATCTCTGAGATACATGAGATTTTTATGATCTGTTCAAATGAGAAAGTGTATCTCCGTGCCCTCGAGCCAATGACGCCACTCCTCTAGCGCTAGTTTAACGGCAAATAATTCCCTGTTGCCCACATCATAAATCCATTCTGCTTGAGACAAACGCGAAAGAAGAAAGCACATGGGTGTACTCTATTGTCTAAGGGTGATCTCTGGGACAAAACTGTTCCTACCCCGGTGTCAGAAGCGTCCACCTCAAGCATAAACTGACGAGTGATGTCCGGGTGGCAGAGGATGGGTGTAGAAGAAAAAAGCTGTTTGAGCTTACTGAAAGCAGAGTTGGCTTCTGGGGTCCATTTAAAAGTTCTGTTAGTAGATGTAAGTTGAGATAAAGGTGTTGCGATACGACTATAGTTTTTGATGAAACGTCTGTAGAAGTTTGCAAACACTAAAAACCGTTGTAGTTATCTCCTGGTCTAAGGAATCGGCCACTCCACCAATGCCTTAGTCTTCTCGGGGTCCGCCCTGTAGTGCCTCTTTCCAAAGATAAAACCCAAAAAAGCAACAGAGGATGTGTGAAAAGCACATTTTTCACCTTTTACAAAAAGTTGATTCTCATATACCCTGATACATGCTCAATAATCCAGGTAGAAGGTTGATTCTCATACAGTTTTTGGAGTACCGTTCGGACATGTGAGATATGTTCATTCTCATTCTTGGAATAAATGAGAATATCATCGAAATAAACGAACACAAAATCACCAATAAAGTATCTTAAAACATCATTAACTAGTGCTTGAAACACCACGGGAGCGTTGGTGAAGCCAAAGGGCATGACAAGATATTCAAAATATCCCAAGGGTGTCTTAAAGGCTGTTTTCCATTCATCACCCTCCTTGATTGGACGAGGTGATAAGCATTACGTAGATCTAGTTTGGAAAAGATGGTGGCTGGTTGTAACTGTTCGTGGATAGAGTCAATTAGCGGTAATGGATACCTGTTTTTTATTGTGATACTGTTTAACTCCTGATAGTCGATGCAAGGGCGTAGTGTTTTGTCTTTTTTAGCAACAAAAAAGAAACCTGCCCTCAACTGAGAAGTTGAAGGACAGATGATTCCAGAATCCAAAGACTCCTCGATGTAGTATTTCATGGATTCACGTTCAGGACCAGAGAGGTGATAAAGGCGGCTAGATGGCAGAGGAGCTCCAGGAAGAAGATCGATGGAACAGTCGTAGGGACAATGGGGAGGAAGAGAGAGAGCTTTCTGTTTACTGAACACCGGAGACAGATCATTATACAGGTGGTCCCCGACTTACGAACGAGTTCCGTTCCTATGCACCGTTCGTAACTCGAAAAATTGTAAGTCGGAACGCATTACACGTGGCGTTCGTAAGTCCGGATTTTTGGTCATAAGTTGGAAAATGTATGCTAACGTTGCACCGCATACCCGTTTATCAACATGAGACTGAACAAGCGTACATACTGGTTCATAAACATGCACAGAACTTTATTTACAAATGGTTAGCTAACACACTTTAATCTAAAAACACATACCAGTGCTGTTCGTAAGCACGTTCGTAAGTCCGAAACGTCGTAAGTCGAGGCTGTCGTAAGTCGGGGACCACCTGTACTCGGGGGAATGGTGGATAGATCAATGTTCTCAGTTTCTTGTACACTAGTTAATGGGTTGGAGATGCCTGAGTGAAGGCAATGTTTCAAACACCTGTCACTCCATCTCTCTATTCTACCAAACTCCCAATTGATGTAGGGATTATGGCTCCTTAAACCCTAAAATCAATTGGGTGTTGGATGAATCAAACACAAAAAAACTAACAAATTCATGGTGATTACCAGAAGTGATTAAATGCAAATCTTCAGTCTTAAAACAAATCTGTGCTAAAGTCTCCCCAGTTACACCAGCAATAGAAACTGGGTCAATTTCAAGAACAGGGAGGGATAACTTCTGGACTAAATCTTGACTGATTAAATTTTGTTCAGCACAAGAGTCAATTAATGCTGACACAGGGAAACAGTCTTGTTTGAACTGAATAACAGTAGGTAAATTTAATCTATGCATGGAAGTGAATGAGGAAGTGCCCACCAATAGCTTCCGTCTTATTGGCGGGCATTTTCGTTTCCCTGAAGTGGGCATGAAGCAACAAAATGTCCCTCTTTTCCACATAGGTTAGAGTCTTTACGTCTTTGTCTTTCAACTACTGTCAAACGTGTTCTCCCAACCTACATGGGTTTGGGTTCAGGTAATTTTAACAGAGAACCAAGAGATGGTGCTAGCGAGCTTCGGGGTTTGTAGTTTCCGGGTCTGATACTGAAAATATAATCCCCACCTGATGACGTGGAGAATCCGGAAGTGGTGGTTCTCTGGTAGTTGTAGTCCCGCTCAAGGCGACGTTGCCGGATTAGTTCATCAATAGAGATAGCTAAGTTTATTAGCGCGTCAAAGCTAGGAGGTTCGTCTGTCGCTGCAATCTGATTCTTAATGTGCTCAGAGAGAGAATTAAAAAATGTACCTTGAAGCGCCCGGTCGTTCCAATCCGTTTGAGCTGCAAGAATGCGGAACTCCAGGGCGTGCTCAGAGACTGGTCGTCTGCCCTGACGTAATCCTAACAAACGTTTCTCTGCATTGGATTGTTGTAACGGCCGGTCAAAAATCCTGCGGAACTCGTTCAGGAAAAGGTCAAAAGACACGGAATCCAAATCATGGTGATGTAGAAAAGAAGTTGCCCACTGGAGAGCGTTACCTTTTAATTGACTGTTGAGGTACGTGATCTTGGAAATGTCAGTGTAGTAGAGCTGAGGAGCCCCTTTGAAGGCGAGTTTGCACTGCAGGAGAAATCCTTCACATAGAGCTGGGTCTCCTGAGAAGAGTTCAGATGGTTTTACCAATAACTGTTGAGGAGAAGGAGCGTTACTGATAGAACTGGTGTTAGGAGAGTTTGAAACTAAGGAGGCAGCAGGAGCTGTGGAAGGAGAAGGAGCAAGTCTTTGATTAATAGAAAAAAACATGCCTCCAAGTTCTTGTACATTTGCTTGAGTTTTGAGCTGTTGACCCAATACTTGTTTTAACATCTCCTCTAATTGATCTATGCGTGCGGCCTGCGACGAGGAAGCTTGTTCGTTCATGGTCTCGTTCTGGGTTTTGTTTGGCTGGAGCATTTCTGTTATAATCCTGGAGAACCCAGTTGAGAACGAGACCCAGAATGACCTAAGGCGAAGAGGTACAAAGTAACAGTGTTTCTTATTTACAGTGAGGTTTAATTTACATATGTACAAGGGTCGGGGAGGAGGTCCTGCCCCAAGTGGAGGAGTTTAAGTATCTCGGGGTCTTGTTCACGAATGAGGGAAAACTGGAGCGTGAGATCGATAGGCGGATAGGTGCAGCATCCGCAGTGAAGCGGGTGCTGTACCGGTCTGTCGTGGTGAAGAGAGAGCTGAGTCAAAAGGCAAAGCTCTCAATTTACCGATCGATCTACGTTCCCACCCTCATCTATGGTCATGAGCTTTGGGTTATGACCGAAAGAACGAGATCTCGGATACAAGCGGCTGAAATGAGTTTTCTCCGCAGGGTGTCTGGACTCTCCCTTAGAGATAGGGTGAGAAGCTCAGTCATCCGGGAGGGACTCGGAGTAGAGCCGCTGCTTCTCCACATCGAGAGGAGCCAGTTGAGGTGGCTCGGGCATCTGGTTAGGATGCCTCCTGGACGCCTCCCTGGTGAGGTGTTCCGGGCATGTCCCACCGGGAGGAGACCCAGAGGAAGACCCAGGACACGCTGGAGGGACTATGTTTCTCGGCTGGCCTGGGAACGCCTTGGGATTCCCCCAGAGGAGCTGCTCCAAGTGGCTGGGGAGAGGGAAGTCTGGGCCTCCCTACTTAGGCTGCTACCCCCGCGACCCGACCCCGGATAAGCGGAAGAAAATGGATGGATGGATGGATGGATGTACAAGTGGTCCTCTGGAACTCCTGGAAGAGGAAGCAGATTGTCAGAAGGGCTTGACCAGAAGGCTTTCCAAGAGAATTGATTTTGTTTGTTTGTTATTTTCCTTACAGATGGAGTAGGAGGATGGACATCATAGAGAAATCCTTAGGTTCCAGTAATGAATCCCAGAGGGCGAATGAGGTAGGCAAGTGGCTGGAGGGCAAGGCACGATGAGCGAAGAGCTGGACCCAGGAGAATCTCGACAGGACCAAGATGGACACAAAGACTGAAGGCACAACAAAGACAAGGTAAGCGTTTCTCAAAAACTCACAAAACTGGCCAGAAGCATAAATACCATGAGTAGGAATCAATGTTCCAGCGAAGAGTAGGACTTGACTGCAGCCTTAAGTATACGTGGAGCTCGTCAGGTGGATGACTGTCAGCTGTGGATGATTGGCAGCCATCTTGGAACTGCAGCAAGTGCTACTCTTACACTGAACTGTGGGGAGAATCATCCATCTCCATGGTTCGTGGAGTCCTGGGCCTTAATTTTATTATACAACCTAGACACTTAATTATAACATTTTCACAACACATGCATATATAGGATCTGGAGTGGGCACATGGTGGCATATAGGTGGTGGGATGTTTTATCATTCTCACCTCCGGGACCTGTGCCCACTCTCATTTGTAACATGTAGACATTTAGGGTCTGGGCAAGGGTTGGGGGGTGAACGGGCACTGCCTGCTCTCTGGGGAGGGGGTGGGTTTGTGTTGGTCGCCACCTCATTCCCCCCGTTTTAAACACACTTTATAACAACATGCATCAACACTTTATTTGAGTGGGAGGAGGAAAGAGTGGGGTCTTCCCATTCATTATTTATACATATATGTTACAGGGTATGATACAATATTCATTTGACCGTGTTCATATTAGATCCAATTGTTTGATTATCTGCATTAATTTAGCTTGATTTGGTGTGTGCATGGAATGTAGTGGGCCCTTTGAAAGAATGGTGCGTTGGCGCAATAGTCAAAAGAGTCCACTAGGGGGACTCGTGCGCTCTTTACATTTAATACAAGAGTAAGTAAAGACGCACTGGTTTCAACTAGTCATCTCTTTTCTTATAATTGTCCTTTTTTATAAGGTAAGAAGTTAGATTAAACTTTCAGGAAAATGATATGAGTGAATGCTAGCCCTGTATGTGCGAGTTTGTATATGTTTAGTTTGTTTTGTGTCACGTATTAGTTATCTTGTTTTAATGTAATGTGTGAAGAGTGTTTGGCTAGCTACTTAGCTCTGTTGCTAACGTTAGTAAGCCGTTAGCAACCTCTTCTGTTCGGCAGTTGGTTGATTAGCTTAAATGAGGATAACTGTAATTTTTATGAGGATAACTGTAATTTTTATGAAGTACAAGTAATGTACTGTTCTTCATCATTTTGATATTCCTATTTTTCTCTTTATTAATTTACTTCTGACAGTAAGGTAACAACATTAATTCAAAGTAAAATGTTTAGATATTGTTGAGTAACTGTAATGTGAAATACTTGATTTTCTCTAAAAGAAATGTGGTGTTTACTTGTATTTAGAAAGGTTAAGAGTTGTATAAGGAAATATTTCTGTGTTTTGCTTTTGACGTTCGGCTCTTTACATTTAATACAAGAGTAAGTAAAGACGCACTGGTTTCAACTAGTCATCTCTTTTCTTATAATTGTCCTTTTTTATAAGGGCCAACATTTGGAGGCACCGCTGGGATCGTTTGGCGAGAGGACCATTCCCAAGATTCCTGTGGAACCCTCCTGCTGAGCATCCCAAAACAACCCAAGTTTGCAGAAAACAACGTGGAGGTCTTCAACCAGCAGTTGACAGTTTGTATCCTGAAGTGTGCACTGACCACTAGAGATCAACACCAATCAACTGAAGGCGGTTGGACCCCATTCTATTGTTTCTGAAATTCCAAAATATAAAAATGGAGTCGGAACTGGAAAATCTTCAGCTGGAGATAAAAGGAGCATTGTATAACTTGACATTTGAACAGCTGATCGAAGTATGCATCACACTGCAGCACTCAGCACCTGGAGGAGAACTTTTGACTAGTAAAACACGCAGTCATCTAATTTCATATGTCATCAAATATCTTGAGCAGGAGGAACTGGCTAGACTTGAAGATGAAGGCATGTCAGAATATCTCAGCATCTGGGACACAATAAATAAAGTAAAGTCCATTAAAGAGTCACCCAGAGTAGAAAATCAATCTGATGACCAGGAAAGGCTTCAAAAAGAAATAGAGGCACTCAGATTGTCGCTACAACAGAAAGAAAAAGAGGCCCGGGGTGTAATGGACAGAAAAACGTTCTCTTGCCCACAGGTTTCACAGATAAATGTGACTCCAACATTTTCAGAAAATCCAATGTGGCGCAAAGATTTCAAGATTCTTGGACAGATAGGAGAGCCAGGCCAGAAGGATCGGTTGACATTCTCTAGTCTGGCAAGACAGATTGAAAGTGGGCTTACCAAAGGCTATTCAGAGACAGATATTATTGATGCTGTGATCCGTGCTATAACACCCGGCCTACAATTACGGAGCTACTTGGAGGGAAAAGAGATCCTTACCTTACCTG
>JBBPBX010111698.1:0-10695 GCA_038048925.1 Garcialebias charrua | reverse complement strand
GTATGTATGTATGTATGTATGTATGTATGTATGTATGTATGTATGTATGTATGTATGTATGTATGTATGTATGTATGTATGTATGTATGTATGTATGTATGTATGTATGTATGTATGTATGTATGTATGTATGTATGTATGTATGTATGTATGTATGTATGTATGTATGTATGTATGTATGTATGTATGTATGTATGTATGTATGTATGTATGTATGTATGTATGTATGTATGTATGTATGTATGTATGTATGTATGTATGTATGTATGTATGTATGTATGTATGTATGTATGTATGTATGTAATAATCCAGGTAGAAGAATCTAAAAAAGCTAGTCTGGTCCTCTGGACATTCAAAAAACAACATATATATAGATATACAGCATCTCAGACTGAGGAAGTCTTTCGGACGAAAGACAAAACGTTTCTACAATTTTTTTTTGCTTTGTTTTGTTTTGTTTTTCGAATGTCCAGAGGACCAGACTTAGCTTTTTTAGATTAATAAAAACAATTCATGAAGATTCACTCTCCAGCCAGCAGGGAGCGCTGCTGTAAGCTGGGAGAACAGCGGCTACCAGCAAAGAAGATGACGCGCTGAAGAAAACTGTCTTTCTTTCTTTTCAACTACCTGAGTAGCGTTATTTGGCTGTATTTAATCACTTAATCCTTAAACGTATTTTGTGCCTTTTTGTGTTTTTTCGCCCCCGTCGAGTTCAAAATGATCCTCACCGTGAAACCGCTTCAAGGAAAAGAGTGCAGTGTTCAGGTGAGTTCAGTCGAGCTAGGAGGAGCATGGTGTCTGTAGCCAGCTGTGTGGTGGCTGCTTCACTAAATGCTCTCATCATTTGAGAACATTTAGTGCACATTTAATATTTACTCTAATTTGGCAGATGTGAATAAAACAAATGTGAAATTGTTGAGTTAAAAATTGTTTAAACAACGATGTTTTGTGTGTAGCTTATGTGGGGTGGTTTGGTTAACATCCGCTGTTAGCTAAATGTTAACTTAACAGACTACACAAAGAGGCCTCAGATATGAGGAGGGAAACGTGTTTATTTTATGTGTATTAAGTAGGGAAGTCACTAAGATTATGCCTCACAATGTGGAGTTATTCCAGCGTATTATAACAATGAAGTATAGTAACATAAATATAGTGGAGAAGTTTAACCTAAGCTTTAAACAAATCAAAACAATGTCGCTAACCTCTTGCTTTTTGCAACTTCATCATATGTGCACGAACAGTTTTCCTCAGTTTATTGGCTGTCCCACTCATAATCAGAGGTGAGGAGATTTTAGGTTTAGCTGCTGCAACAAAGAGATGAAGGGAATTTGTTAGATATTCAGGAAAGAGTACCCCCTCCCCACACACATAAACATAACATAAAAAAAATAAATTTAAAAACAACCCACCTATTTTAGATTAAAGAAAGTCAAAGCATTGGCTGAAGTTTTGAAAGTCTCAAACGTTGTCCACATTGTGTCTCAGACAAACGCTAACATTTGATCCTGTGTTGTAAGATTTAATCTCATATCAATTAAGAAAATATTTTTATGTGAAACAAATACCGTACTTGGGTTGGAAAAAGTTTTTGTAGAAACACAAGACCTATTAAAGTCATGATTAATATCAGCCGGTGTGATTAACTCGGCTTGAAATATCACTTCATTCATTCACTACTGTATCAGGACAACATTCTCCCTTGTAATTTATTTTACTCTTTTAAGAACTAATTAAATATTTAATGGTGAGGTACAGCCAGCAGATGTCTTCAGACTAAGCTTTCAGTTATGCTTATGTTATGTGTACAGAATGTAATTTGTGTAAATTTGATTAGAAACATACGGTAGTTATAAAAGTAACAATGTAAGATAAAATACTTTACAG
This sequence comes from Garcialebias charrua, assembly GCA_038048925.1. Classification (NCBI taxonomy): domain Eukaryota; kingdom Metazoa; phylum Chordata; class Actinopteri; order Cyprinodontiformes; family Rivulidae; genus Garcialebias; species Garcialebias charrua. Next base: position 8,811 of record JBBPBX010111698.1, on the reverse strand, counting down.
TTTTCACCAGCATGTACAGTATTTAAACTTCTCTGTGAAATAACATATTGATACTGGTTTATTTAATTATGAAGTCAGCAATAAATTATATTAATGACGAGATTATTAAGGATTGTTATTGTTGTTATTAGACATATATTAGGCTCTCCTCCATATATCTGCCTGGCAACGCTTTAATGTAAAATACCGTACTGTCTGTAGCCTAAAAGAAAAAAGAATTCCCTTGACAGTAAGGAATTATTTTGTCATTTAAAATGTTTTATTTCAGACTGAAGACAGAATTTCAGATTGTTTATGTTGTCTGTCTTGTGTCAAATGTTTCTTTGCGTTGTAAGAATGTTACACACTGAAACAACACCAACAAACAGCTTTGACCAAACAGCCCTGCTTTGCTTCTATTACCAGTTTCACAGCAACATACTGCAAAGGCTATATCATCTCCTCCTGACCACAAAATACATGTATAATCTAATCCTGTTAAGAGGACAAAACTGCAGTGCAGAGAGGATCTATGTGTGGTTTATTCTTTAGCTAGATATAAAAATATGAATAATTTATTACCTCACTTTCAGTTTGCTTAAGTAAGGTTTATGTTTATTAAATTAAATTTGTTCATTTTTTACAAAAGAAACTATACAAGACAATCCCATAAATGATAATGTACAAAATATAAAAAGGTAATTATTTGTTCAGGAATACAACAGATTTAGTGAGATTAGGCCTGTTTTGAAATCAAAAACATGCACTCGTGTATCTAATAATGCATTATTGTTTTGCACATGTATGCTTATGTACATTTTAACCTTCATACAATTACCAAAACGGGTACTGTATTTTGACTTTTAGGTTGAACCTCAGCCTTTCCCTCCTCCATCAAAGATGTAAGAACAACACAAATTCAGTTAAACATACAATATAATGATATGAGATAATCAGTGTGATCACCCGTGTGAACACAGCTCCACAGAAAAGCCTCACTTATCTGTGAAACATATAATTTTAGGAATTTAGGCATCCCTCAAGACTGAACGCTGTGAAATCAATATCTGGGTAACAGGCAGCAATATAAAGAGGAGAGAAGACAGGGTGAAAATCAAAGAGTCATGTCACTGTGTTGTTGATCTTTTAGGTTACTGAAGATGAAAAAGTCTCTACAGTGAAGGAACTCGTGTCTGAGCGACTGAACATACCTGCAAACCAGCAACGGTTACTCTACAAAGGAAAAGCGCTTGCAGGTAGATCAGCCAGAAAATTGAATTCAGATATTGTCAACATCTTCTTTGCTGTTTCAAACAGTTACAGTTTTGTTAAAGGAATATTTCTTTCCTTCAGATGAACACAGGCTGAGCGATTACTCCATCGGACCAGAGGCTAAACTGAACCTGGTTGTCCGTCCTGTGGGGGAGAGGAGTGCCGGCGCTGGACTGGCCGGCAGCAGCACACACGGAGGAGTGTGGCAGACTGTGTCCACTATACTAGCCAGACACTTCAGTCCAGCAGATGCAGCAAAAGTCCACGAACAACTTATAAAGGTATCAAAGTGGCACCTTTCCATTTAGACATGATAATCTGACTAAAGTTACATTTTTGCCTCTTTATCCATAAAAGCGATTAGGTCCGATTATTTAGTTGTTTAAAAGCTAAATGTTGTTTTCCAGTTTTGAATAAGTACAAATAGAGTTTCAACTTTTATAAACGTAACTTTTTATAATACTGAAACAAAAATAACAATTTAGCATCAAGCTTGTATTTCTTTAACCTACCGTATATAACTGGTAATTAAAAAATAAAAACAAATTTTCTATAAAATTGTTGCACTGTTTTAAGAAGACCAACTTCTTTAGTTCTGTCTTAATTACTGTGTTAGGTGACTTCATCAAGGTTCTTTGTCATTCGCACCACATGTGGTACATGAGGTGGAACAAAATTGTGTACTCAAGGTCCCAGTTACACCCCAAAATAGCAAAAATATAAAGTATAAAAAAGAACAGTAGGATCTAAGATCAACGTTAAACAATAATAATGTAAAATAAAACAGTGTACAGTATTGAACAGCAGCCTGAACACGAGTCTGTTGTGAGCAGATTGGTATGACTATAGCAGCTTATGCGTAAGAAAATCAGCAGCATGGATGTAAAATATCCAATTAAAGTGTCATTACAGTGATTATCCTGGTTAGGGATTAATGAGTCTAACAGCCTCGGGGTAGAAGCTGTTCCTCAGTCTAGTGGTTCTACACTTAATGCTTCTCAACCTCCTTCCTGATGGGGCTGGGGCAAAAAGTGTGTGTGCTGGGTGAGTGGGGTCCTTCATGATGCAGGTGGCCTCTTCCTGCATCTGGAGGTGTAGATGTCTGTGGTGGTGGGGAGACTGACTCCAACAGACTTCTGTGCAGCCTTCTCCACTCTCTGCAGAGCTTTTCTTTCTGCAGCTGTGCAGCCTCCATGCCACACGTTGATGCTGGAGCACAGGATGCTCTCACACCTGTAGAAGGAGGTGAGCACTGAGCTTCCCAGTCCAGCTCGTCTCAGCCGCCTGAGGAAGTAGAGTTGCTGTTTCATTGTCATCTCATGGCTGTTTCCTGTAACAAACCTTGCTTCTCTTTGGCTGTGTCTCAATTCAGGGGCTGCATCCTCATGAGTGCGCATTTGTCGGCCGCATACGTCATTGCCCCGCGCGGAGGACTGTCCCAATTCGAAGACTCCTATCTCCTGACAGACTGATGTTAGACAAGTAATCTCTGAAAAAAAACTATAGTTGTCTGGCTTCTCCAGGTGGTACTAAAAGCATTTCTAAAATCCCACAGTGACCCGCCGTTAACCAGCCAATAAAAACAGAGTTTTGTTCATGAACGAGCTTGTCACGCCCATCCCCTGCCTGTCCCAGCCTGTAGCGCGCACATTCTCGTTCAAAGGATTGCAAAGCGATGCAAAACTGTTTTGTATGTGACACAAATGTATTAAATTCCCCTTCTTCATCCCTGATCTGGACTTTTTTGTTTTTTTTGCCAAAAGTCAAGTGATCGCTTCCTCCTCCACTGACTCCATGACTGAAATCATGAGGAAATAAATGAATTTGTCACAAGCAAATTAAACTCTGGTTCAACGTGGCTGCACGAGGCTCTGCAGATTTCCTGGTGTTCTGGACCAGCGCTCCCTGTTTTTATTTTATTTTTTAGAACGTTTTATTAACATATAAACACAGAACATCGCAGCGGCTGCAGCCAGAGCCAGCTGCAACGTGTGCCTTTTTTTTCCCCACCCGACCTGTCAATTAAGTACGCGCGTAGAGTGGCATTCGGCCCAACGCAGAGCTATACTGCAGCCTTTAGCAACATTCCTGCTTGACAAGTAAGTGTCTTTGCTTGAATCATTTATTATTAAAACTAAACAATAAAGATAACGAAGGTTACAGTATCACATGCACGTTCACGAGACAGGACATGCAGTGGAGGCGGAGCTATGGAGGCTGAGTTGCAGTTCAGCCGAGAGCAAGGGGGAGGGACCAGAAGGGTGTCTGTTCAAAAGTTCCAGCGTACTCCAGAAACTACATATAGCACCTTTAATTCTGAATTAACACAAATTAAAAGGAAGTCTCTTCTGAAATAATCTGTGTCTTTTGACTCCAAATAAATGTATGGTAATAAAATAGTGGTAAAGTGTCTCTCTGAAAGAGTGAGTGAGAGGTGCTTCAATATAGTTCAGAGATATGTGAAAAAGTGTAAAATCCAAGTCATGGATGAAGACTTAAATCACTACAGCTTCAAGAAAACCTGTAAATTATTTAACCAGACGTCACCCTGGAGCCACGACGAGCTCAGAAACGATCATCTCCTCCAGCTGCCGGTTGAAAACCGCCTCCAGCTGTGGGCGGAGTCATTACCCGATGGATAAACGCTCAAACCCGCCGCTTCCTTCCGTTGCAGCTCTCCTGGTGGGGTTCGTGCTGACGATGGCCAACTTCAGCTTCTTCTCGGCTCTGCTCACGTTCTTCATCACCTCCACCAAGCTGACCCGCTGGGGCGCCGAGAAGAAGAAGAAAATCGACGCAGACTTCAAAGAAGGTGGGCGGCGCCGCAGGAATGTGCTCAGGTGGGATTTTTTTTCCACAAGCGCTAACGGTCCGGCTGTTCATCAGGGGGGCAGAGGAACTGGGTCCAGGTGTTCTGTAACGGAGGCGTCCCCACGGAGCTCGCGCTGCTCTACATGATCGAGGTAAGAGCCCGGGCGGGGCCCGGCGACGCGCCGACACGCAGCTAAAGGCGGGGTTCTGTTCCAGGTGGGTCCAGGCGAGATCCCCGTGGACTTTGGGAAGCAGTACTCTGCCTCCTGGATGTGTCTGTCTCTGCTGGGCGCGCTCGCCTGCTGCGCCGGGGACACCTGGGCGTCGGAGGTGGGGCCTGTCCTGAGCCAATCACAGCCCAGGCTCATCACCACCTGGCAGGAAGTCCCGACAGGTGAGAGGCCGTCGGTTCAGATCCAGTCGTTTTAATTTTTTCTTGTTGCTCACCTCTGAACGCAAAATATCTCATGAACCATTAAAAACTCCCGGTATTCCTTGAAGGACTGCAAATAGCCCGCGGGCTTCCACCAGTAATCTGTTACGATGGATAGTAATTTGTAATCCACATCTGTAATTATTTGTAAATGATTTGACAGTTTAAATTCAGTCCAGTGGTTCGTGAGATATTTTGTTAACAGACGCATAGAAACACCATTCTACGACGTCTGGAGCAGATTCAAGATGGCCGCCACAGCTACTGAACCAAACACAAGACGCGGTGTAACGGTTTTACAGAGTTGGGATGAAGCCCTTCTCGGATTCCGGGTTCGGTTTCGGGGTCCAAGATCCAGATGTGAAATGAATTATGTTCTTAAAGAGCGGCTCAACCCACTGTGAAACGGTAGCTCCGCCCCCAAGACAAAATTTAAAAAATGCAACAAAGTGGGAGCATCAACAGACACCGCCTAAAGGAGGGGGAGGCGGGTGGGGGTTGAGCGAGGAGGTGTGGCCAGGACGAGAGAACGTCATCGTTTCGAAATGTTAAAATTACATTAGTAATAAACAACAAGCAACAACAAATAATACTTACCGTATGTAGATGTATTTATCTATTCACACCCGATCTATCAGAAACAAAAAGCGTAAAAAAAAAAAGAAGGAAAATAATACAAGATGTGCCGTGACCGGGGATCGAACCTGGGTCTGTCGGATCCCAAACCCACACCATTGCCCTATCGTGGCATTTATGCATCACTCATCCATCGCACAATAAGAAAACAAATACAACCAAATAGTTTCGATGTAGTGAAAAGTATTCCTAAAATAAATAAGTTAAAATATACAAATACTGTAACTAGTGCCATTCTGAAAACTATAATATGCTTCTTTGCAGTACTTTTCCGGAGTGCAATGTACCACTTCCATATAAGGTATGAACTGCAGCGAGGACCTTCCATCTCTGCAGGGATCATTGGCTCTGCTTTAGCACTTTGAGATTTTTATTAATGAAAAGTGCGGTATAAATTTAATTCATTATTATTATTATTAACCACTTTTGTGACGACAGAGTGAGAAAACACGTCAGTGCGAATCGTAGACCAATCAGAAAATTAAGGTGTAATTCACCAACCAGTTCAACCCATAGGAGTACCGTAAACACGTTTTTAGACCAAATATTGCAGATTTAAACAGATACGCACAAATATATGAAAATTAACACAGACATAGTGCTATGAAACATTTTAAACCCATTCTAGGGAGTTTATCAGCTAAAAAAAGTTAATTTCGGGGTGAGTTACACTTTAAGTTTTAAGCCGTCGTGTTGGTACGGTGGTCACGAGACGACGAACCGCGCCACGTACGGACGACGTTTCATCCGTTTTGGCTCATTTCATCAACTAGAACGACAAAAATATGTTTAAAAAATCTAACTTTTAGGAATCGGAGTCGTTTTATTCTAAATTGTTTAAATTTAAACATTAATTTTTAATTTGATAAACAACTAGTTTTGATGCTGAACATTAATTAAAGTTAATTAACTCACCTGTCAACAGGAACCAACGGCGGCGTCACGTCCATCGGATTGGTCGCCAGCTTCCTGGGCGGGGCGGCAGTGGGCGTGGCTTACTTTGTGACTCAGCTCCTCCTGGTTAGCGACCTGCACCTGGCCGACCCCCAGTGGCCCATCGTGGTGTACGGTGGCGCAGCGGGCCTGCTGGGCTCCATGCTCGACTCGTTCCTGGGAGCCCACATGCAGTACTCGGGTCGGTGCAGAATCCAGAATTTAAAAACGTGAACGCGTTTGATCTCGTTTTCGCCGACCAGCTCTCCATCTGTGCCCGCAGGCTTCGACTCGAGCATCGGGAAGGTGGTGAGCTACGAGTCCGCCACGACCCGGCGGATCTGCGGGAAGCCCATCCTGGACAACAACGCCGTCAACCTGTTCTCCTCCGTCCTCATCGCCCTCTTCCTGCCGGGGTTGGCGTGGGGGGTGTGGCCTCGGTGAGACCGCCGTGGATCAGTCTGTCGATGCTCCGCTCGTCCAGACCCACAGAAATCAGAACCTGCTCCATCGGCTGTTTTAGGTTTTGAGACATTTTTCAATTAAATGTAAAAAAAATAAAAAGCTGCTGAAAAACTTGAAATCACTTTTTAAACGAGAGTTCAATAAACTTTAATGATTAAAGTTCTTTACTCAATGATTCAGGTTTTTTATTGATCCTGATTCAGGATTTTATTTCAAATATTTATTACGGAAGTTTAACTGGAAAATGTGAGTTCTGTGAATGTTGAACGCTCGAAAAATGAAATCAATCGAAACAAAAGCTAAAAACACCAGATCAATAGCTAAAATTGGAAAAGCAAAATAGAAAATGGAAGCTAAAACCACCAAAACAATAGTTTAAAGTTCAAATGACAACAGTTGTAAACTACTAACACCAGCAAAATGTAGCTAAAAGCTAACATTATCAGATCAGCAGCTGAAAGCTAAACCAGTGAAATTGTAAATGCCATAAATAGCTAAACTAGCTAAAACCTTCAATGATCAGAACAGTAGCTAAAATCTAACTACCGTATGTCAGCTGAAAGCTAAATTTATCAGTAGCTAAAAGCATAACTTAAAAAAAAGTACTTGACAGCCAATATGATCAGAACATTAGCTTTAAAACTAAATATCAGCTAAAAGTGAAAATGATCGCAACAGTAGCTAAAAGCATAAACTTAAGTACTGTACATGAAAGTCAATATGATCAAAACGGCAACAAAAAGCTACTATCAGATTAGCAGAACACTAAACCAGCAAAGTGGCGGACGGCACAAGCAAAACAGTAGCTAAAAGCTAAAATTATCAGAACAGTAGACAATTTAAAACTCAAAAGTATCAGAAAGCTAAGATTATCAGAACAGTAAAGCTAAAACCAGCAAAATGGTAGAGGTCATAATTACCAAAACAGTAGCTAAAAATATCAGATTAGCTGTTTAAATCTAAAATTACTAGAATAACTAAAATAAATGTATGAATACCTACAAGCTAAAAGTAGTAAACCAGTAGTTAAAAGCTAAAAAAAGCCAGGTTAGGTTAAGTGAGTGTTTAAAGCAGTGGTCCCCAAACTACGGCCCGCGGGCCGGATGTGGCCCGCCTCCACATTTGGTCCTGCCCCCAGAACAATACCATAGAGCATTTAATTTTTTTTTCATGTGTGTATTCGTATTTGATAATAAAGTTGGACTTTTGCAATAAAATGTTCCTTAGTTATGAACTATTTTGAACTATTGTTCCACATTTGATTTATTGTGTTCCACCCTTCTGCGGTCTGTGCCCCTATCTGGCAACCCCCAGAAAAAAATCCTAAACCCGCCCCTGTCAAAGACAGAACGGAATAATGGCAAAAAGATTAGGTAAGAGAAATTTTGATTCAGAATGCAGGGCATTTAAGCTGCAGTGGACAAAGGATTATTTTTTTGTTCAATGCAAAGAAAAGGCTGTCTGTGTCATCTGTCAAGAGGCGGTGGCGGTATTCAAAGAATACAATCTGCGGCGACACTATGAATCCCGTCACAAAGACAAGTATGATAGCTTGCAAGGCCAAATGCGAGCAGACAAACTCTCAAAGCTAAAAAGTGGACTGTTAGCTCAGCAGAATACATTTGCACTTTTGTTAGAGAGGGTTATTTGGTTATTATTTATTTTATTAATAGTGTTATTATTTATTTTATTAATAGTGTTATTATTTATTTTATTAATAGTGTTATTATTTATCTCCTGACTTTTGTGCTGTGAAGAACCCAGAGAGGGTTATTTGATTGTGCTTTCTGGAAAACAATACATTTTTACATTTAGGCACTCCTGCAATCGTCACACTTTTTCCTGTTACAAACTGACTCCGGCCCCCCACCAGAGAAGGGAAAAGTTGTGTGGCCCTCACAGGAAAAGTTTGGGGACCCCTGGTTTAAAGAATCTCTGTAGCCGAAAGCAAACATCGTGGTGTCCTCTTTTAAAAAATATATAAATTAAATGTAATAAAAACTTTTGTTTGAGCAACTTGTTGGGATTCAGTGTTGTGTGAAAATGCACGAGCTGAAAGAGTCCGAGAACGCGAGGAAAAACAGCCGAGAAAAGCTTCCGAGCCCAAAGACTCTCTATCGGCTCGTTTCGGTGTGTTTGAGGTGGAACAAACGTGACGCAGAGCTGTGGAGGTCCAGAGGTATCACCGTTTTTATTTCGGAGTGTCGGAGAGAAAAAAGGCACTGAACCAAACCGGGAGTGGGCGGAGTCTCACCGAGGAGCCATCTTCAGATTCACATCAA
>JBBPBX010111697.1:0-10695 GCA_038048925.1 Garcialebias charrua | reverse complement strand
GATGTCGCAGGAATGGAGGAAGCAGGTCTCGCAAGCGCACCCCTGATAGAGGAAACCCTGGCGGCTCATTTAGCCCCCGCAGCCACGGGGACGAAGCCAGCGCTACCTAGCAGAGCCTGCCGCGCTTCGGAGAAACGGCTCGAGAAATGCTACAAGGCTCAGGGTCTCGCGCGATGAACGCCTCGACCATGATGTAGGCGTACCTGGCAGAAAAGCTACAAGAACTCCAGGCAACGACAAACGAACAAGCCGCAACGGAGGCCATGGAGAAGGCCCGCAGCGCCTCTGACTTCGTACTCCGCATGATGGGGGCAATAGCCACCACGCAAGGCAGAGCAATGGCGGAAATGGTTGTTGCCCAACGCCATCTTTGGCTGACTTTATCGGACCTCCCAGAAAACCAGAGGTCCCCCTTCCTCCAGCACCCATTTGAGCTGACGGGACTCTCGGGGGAGCCCTGGAACGCATCCAGGCCAAGCTGGAACAAAGACGCAAACACTCGGAAGCCCTCCGAGAGAGGCTGCCGAGGAAAAGCTTTGCACCCCCAAAGGAAGACATGCATGGCCTCCCACGGAAGAGACCTGCTGGTGACAGTGAGACTCTCCAGTACCAGCCGAGGGCCTCTTCGATGACCCAGTGTGGAAAGCAGATTCGGGCCTGATGAAACAGGAAGAACTGATAATTTTACAGGTTTACCCGCCCACACGGTACGGGAACCTATCCTTTTGAGCCCAGTCTCCACTTGTAGAACACTATGAGGAGCTGGTGACATGTGTGTATGCACTAAACATGACTCGCCTACTGTATGTGTAAACAAAACAAACACTGTTTCATGCATGTACAAAAATAAAAATACCAAAGCACAAACTGCCCTGGTTCTTGACTCGAGTCCAACTCTCATAAAACACAAACCATGCGGTCAAAATAAGAACCGCAACAAGATACACGAGCTTTGCCTGAGATAGTCAGATCTTGCGATATCTTCTGTTGGACTGACCAGCCGGCTCGAAAGAGCATGAGAGGGGTCAAAGGCCCTCCCTCCCGCACTCAAACATGACGAGCAGCAATTGTACATGCCCTCCAGGCTCATGGCGCACGCGCAGGCCTGGAGGGCGTGTCTGCCAAACGAATGGGTCATGACGACTATTTGTCGTGGGCTCAAGCTGCAGTTCAGCAGGAGACCGCCCCCCTTCACAGGGGTACTGCAATCAAATATTAACCTACACGCGCACACGTGCTGAGGGAGGAGGTATTGACGATGCTGCAGAAGGGAGTAATAAGTTTGGTCCCGAAACGCAAACTACGCTCCGGCCACTACAGCAAGTACTTCCTGGTGCCCAAAAAGGATAATTCCCTGAGACAGATCCTGGATCTCAGGACTCTGAACAAGAGAATAAAAACCTTTAAGTTCAAGATGCTTACACTGCAGCAGGTTCTCCAGTCTGTGAGACCAGGAGACTACGCATGTACAATGGATCTGAAAGATGCCTATTTCCATGTAGGCGTGTGGAGGAAACACAGAAAATTCCTCCGTTTTGCCTTTGAGGGAAAAGCTTATGAATTCAAAGCTTTACCCTTCGGTTTAAAGATGGCTCCTCGTACATTTACTAAATGTCTGGATGCAACCCTGACCCCCCTCAGGAATCAAGGCCTCAGGGTTATGAACTACCTGGATGACCTCCTGATTCTGGCTGGAAGCAGAATACAGGCCCAGTCACACTCCTACAGGGTAATCTCTCACCTGGAGTCGCTCAGTTTTGTCATAAACCTACAAAAAGTGACCTAACTCCATCACGGGTTACCGTATTTCTGGGAGTACAGATCGACACCGTGCGGTACAGAGCATGGCTCTCAAAGGAACGAGTTTCCTCGATTCGCCATTGCCTGAAAAAATTTACACTGGATCAGCGGGTTCCTATGAAAACGTGCCAACGCCTTTTAGGCCTCTTGGCGGCAGCCATACCCTGTGTGCCACACGCATTGCTGAAAATGCGGGCCCTACAGGTATGGCTAAACCAACAGACACAACCCGCCCTGCTTGGTCGAGCAGGAAAGGTTAGAATAGGTTCAGAGTGCCTGAGAGCCCTGGAACCTTGGAGAGACTTGTCTATCTTCACGGAAGGGGTCCCGCTGGGTAGGGTGTCATCTCGTGTGGTCATCACGACGGACGCCTCAAAAACAGGATGGGGGACGATCTGCAGAAATCAGAATGCCCGTGGTCTTTGGAATAAACAGGAAGCGAGATTACATATCAACTTCCTGGAATTGTTGGCCATATTACTGTCAGTAAAATACTTCTTCGGAAAAGGTCTGATTGCAGGGCAGCATGTCCTGGTGAAATCAGGTAACAGGACCACAGTGTCCTTCATCAAGCCCTCCTCGGACTGACGCAGAAGATGCTCACGTGGTGTGCTCCAAGAATCTTGTCACTCAGGGTGACTCACGTTCCCGGTGAACTAAATTATGGAGCGGATGCCCTCTCAAGAGGACCTCTCTTGGCGTCAGAATGGAGCCTGAATCCACGGGTTGTGGAGCAGGTCTGGTCACGATTTGGGAGAGCTTCAGTGGACTTGTTAGCTTGCAAAGCTAACTCACAGTGTGACCTTTACTTCTCTTTGAAGGAAGCAGATGCACCGTTGGGAACGGACGCTCTGGCACATGACTGGCCAGCAGGGGTGCTGTACTATGCTTTTCCACCTGTCCCTCTGATCGAGGTGACACTGGAACGCGTACGTCAGGGAGCCCTCTCCCTGATAATGATAGCCCCCCAGGTGGCCGTAGCAACTGTGGTTCCCGGATTTGATCTCAATGTTATCAGGGATACCATGGCAATTGTCTCCTCACAAGGACCTGCTGACTCAGGCACGTGGGCAGCTTCTACACCCACGTCCGGAGTTGTGGCGGCTCTCAGCCTGGCCTTTGAAGGGAACTGGCTGAGGACCTAAGGCTCTGATTGCTTTATCCAAAAACAAACGGCAACAACATACACAAGGGTGTCCCTTGGTGTTTATGTTCGCTTAGGAGACGTTCAATGGAGGGGTTCCTCTCTCCTTTAACGGGTCTCTGACATCAGGATGGGCTACACTTGTTAGTCGTGCCTTTTGTAACATAAAAGGATGAGTGATCATACTGGTGGAGCATGCTTATGCTGCCATTAGTTGGGTTTTTCATCTATGTGCCCGGTGGTAACATCAAGCTGATGTTTTCTACGTGGGGTATTTCTTCTTCCCGGACTGTGCTCTCTGCAATACCTTGAAGAGAGCAGCTGGGGGATGCCTGCCGTTCAAGGCGGATGTTTCCACATGCATTTTGCCGAGCATTTCAAGGGCGTGAATGGATTACGTTCCCATAGTGATATGTTGCACCGAGTGACAAGACTGATAAGGGAACTGAAAGTTATGCACCATAACTCATGTTCCCTGAAGGAAAGGAACGAGGTGCAACATACCTGGCCCTTTCAATGCTGAAAGCTCAGTGAAGTGCATTCTGGAGATCGATGGATGGGCGTCAGCGGCTTAAGTACCCAGAGGGCGTGGCCTCTGGCGCAACGCTGACGCCCCTGCCGTAAAGGCGTGATTGTATTCCTTCAGGTAAAACTGCACGGGCGCAATTTCCCATAGTGATATGTTGCACCTCGTTCCCTTCCTTCAGGGAACATGAGTTATGGTGCATAACTTTCAGGTTTTTGTGGTGGTTTTTAACAGACTTTTGGGCTGGAAAACCTCGACTCTATCTGGCAACACTGATCTGCACAGCAGCTGCAGCTGATCATAACGTCTAAAGTCCAACACCAAATGCAATGTTTGTTACTACGTACATGACTTTCAGCTTTTAACTCTTTGAGTTTTACCCTAAAAAGTTCAAAGCACATGCAAAATAAATGTTCAGTCTTAATTCTGGACAGGTTTTATTAAAGCCTGCTGAGATTTGAAACCAGCTGAACAGTGCAGTTAATTAAGACTAGCTAATGTGTTAGAGCAAATAAGTAACATTTAATTCAACCTAAACCACAGACAGCAAATAAATGTTTCAAATTTAAGGTAGAAGAAGTGTTATTTACCTTTTTAACACCATCTATTAAATGCTAACTTGTGGTGGTAGCAGGCTTGCTTAGGCCAATATATTCAGGGAACCATTAAATAAAAAAACAAAAAACCTCTGTATTTAACCATTCTATTAAATGAAGCCTTTTCATTGTAATAATCCTTGACATTGTAATTCAGTTACTGTTTAATCCGGATCTTGTCGCTAGTTGATGCTCAGAAAAAAATGGCAGTTGAACACCTGTACACCATGTGGCATCTTTTTTTTTTAATGAAAAACTTTATTAAAAGGAAAACATTACAACGACAGTTATCAATATACATTCAAACAAATTAACAAAAGCCAGGGGGATTATTCAAATAAACACATTAGACTAACCTGTATAAATAAAGGTTGAATGAATGCAATAAAGAGAGTGAGATCGATAGGCGGATAGGTGCAGCGTCCGCAGTGAAGCGGGCGCTGTACCGGTCTGTCGTGGTGAAGAGAGAGCTGAGTCAAAAGGCAAAGCTCTCAATTTACCGATCGATCTACGTTCCCACCCTCATCTATGGTCATGAGCTTTGGGTTATGACCGAAAGAACAAGATCTCGGATACAAGCGGCTGAAATGAGTTTTCTCCGCAGGGTGGCTGGACTCTCCCTTAGAGATAGGGTGAGAAGCTCAGTCATCCGGGAGGGACTCGGAGTAGAGCCGCTGCTTCTCCACATCGAGAGGAGCCAGTTGAGGTGGCTCGGGCATCTGGTTAGGATGCCTCCTGGACGCCTCCCTGGTGAGGTGTTCCGGGCATGTCCCACCGGGAGGAGACCCAGAGGAAGACCCAGGACGCGCTGGAGGGACTATGTTTCTCGGCTGGCCTGGGAACGCCTTGGGATTCCCCCGGAGGAGCTGCTCCAAGTGGCTGGGGAGAGGGAAGTCTGGGCCTCCCTACTTAGGCTGCTACCCCCGCGACCCGACCCCGGATAAGCGGAAGAAGATGGATGGATGGATGGATGAATGCAATAAAATAAAATAAGGTGCACAAATCAAATGTTTTATGGCTTTCTTGTTATTATAGACAGAAATGTTCGCAATGTTCAGACTCTGAAGACCTGAAAAGAGGCAAGAGAATGAATAAACTTTGATTTGTGTATTTAGTATTTTTCTAAAAGTATTGTAGCATCTGTCAGGTGCAGCAAGAATACACGAAGGACCACACTCATGTGATGTCACTCTTTATTTGAACACACCCTATATGTAATGTCACTCTTTATTTGAACACACCCAACTGTGATGTCACTCTTTATTTGAACACACCCTATCTTCAACAGCAACTTGTCTGGAAATGCTTTCCACTTAACCACACTGGAACAACCGGAGATCAACACACACTTCAGCACAGATGTCAACCCAAACCTGAACAGGACATCAAACAGGAAAACCTATTTCCACATTCCAACCATTTTTAACAAAACACAATAATCTCACACAAGTATCACATTACCCAGCATCCCTTGCAGCCTGACCAGTTTCTCTGGGATGCTATTATCAAAATTATGATATATAGTTCTTTCTGTTTGTTGCTTTTGACATCATGAACTCCAAACATGTACAGTACAGTGGTATGTCTCTGGTGAAGTTTGTCATGACGTCAGTTGTAGAATACTAAACCTGCATTAAACTTAATTGTTTCACTTGGACTCAAAGTTAAAAGTTCATTTCAGATCAAATGTGTGACTTTTAAATTAATTGAACCCATAAAAGTAAATTGTCTTCGCTAAACCAAAATAACTGAGTAAGATTAATGTAAATACCGGTAAGTTTTTAAGATGAATTACATTTGTACAGCCCAAATACACTTTTTAGAGTGTGCAGTGGAGAAATTGAAGAACATGACTCTCACATTGTTGTTCTCACACATGTTGTGGCCATTTTAAAAAATTGATTTGACAATACTAAATGTTGGGGTTCACTCTCTGCTACTCCCATACCAAATTTCAGCTCAATATGATCCCCCAAAAATCAATGAGTTAAAGTAATTTTTTAAGCTATGGTGGCCATCTTGGATTTTTGATTTGGATTAAGTATGTGATGGGGAACATCCTCATTCATAATCAAATTTCAGCTCTGTATGTGTAAAAAAAAACTGTTAAAAAGCCATTTAAATGTAGCGTTGGTGGCTATCTTGAATTTTTCTTACAATTCACTATTTATTGGACATTGCTCTCAGCTCCCATCACACCAAATTTCAGTTTAATATCTCTAAAAATGGCTGATTTATCCATAACACCAGAAATACTAGTGAAAGGATGACATAAATGATTACTGTATTTTCTGGTGTATAGGTCGCACCGGTGTATAGGTCACATTGTCCAATTATCACCAACCTTAGATAGGTCGCACCGGAGTATAGGTCGCACCTACGTTTAGCTCTGCTGCAAATGTCTGCCACAGGAGTGCACAGCAAGGCTTTAAAGAAGATTAACACTTACAAACAATTATTTGTTTGATAAAAATTATAGCAAATATGTCTGAGCTGAACTTTTCCTTAATAAATGAACGTAATTGTGAAATGAGCTGGATTTTAAAATTTGTTTCGCCGAAAGTGATAACAAGCCATATACAGGTACACTGTAAATGATTTTCGTTGTTTTTACAGTAAATTTACTGTTTTTACAGTAAATTTACTGTATTTGCAACAGTAGCTTACTGTAAATACAGTTTACAGTAAGTTACTGTAGATTTGATTGTTTTTACATCAATATTACTGTATTATCAACAGTAAAGTACTGTATAAACATTTACAGTACCTTACTGTTGATTTGCAATGCATTATGGGTATTTTTTGTGACTACTGTAAAAAATACAGTAATGAACCAACCGCCAAAAAAAAACGGTGTTCCTCCATCTTGACACTAGAGGCCGACAGGAATATTTCGTGCTCTTGGTTATTTTTATTCTTTTTTCTGCTTAATTTATACTTTTTTTTTTTACTATTCAACTTCTATTTGAATCATATGGGAGGCAGTTGCTTTTTGTGAAGGAGATGTTCCTGTGTTATACACCTATGATGAGATGAGACACTTCTTCTTTATCTGGTAAGTGGTAAATTTTAATATTTAAATGAAACTCCTTTTCTAGTAGGCTAGCGTAGGGCTAATGATAGCTTTAAAAAAACTAATATGATTTTGACAGGCAGCTACATCAGTTCAGTTGCTGTTTCTCCTGAGTTAAAATTTGTTAAGTCATTATGGTTTCGCGGAATAAATGTTATAATCTGCAAGCTATAGCAAGACACAGATTACAAACAAACTCCTTGTTAGCATTGCTAATGCTTAGCGGTTCCAATGGACACACAAGTCTAACATCCGGAATGTTCACACAGCAGGCAAATGCGACCCAAATCTGATTTTTTTTCCCCTCCATGTGACCTAGCTACGTTCCCATGCCTTTTCAGTATGTTACCGAATCGGATACATATCTGATATTTTTTTCAAAGTGACTGTTTTGTTTAAACCTTTCCTCAACAGTCTAATTGTTTTTTCCCCTAGTTTTTAAATTACTGATCAATCTTAATTAAATGCCCACTATTTGTATATTCTATATCCTCTTATTGTTCAGGTTTCCACCACCCAGGCAGATGCTGAGACACATATCTCCCTCCCCAACACACCAGGACTAATCCTGCTAGGTAAGATTGTTAGATTTTTAATGTACAAATCAGATGTTTAGTGCAATATTAAGCATAACCTACACATTTTTTGTAAACCGTAAAGTGTGATATTTAAATGTCTTTTTTAGGAGAATCACTTCTGACCACAAAGAAGTGGATGCTGGCCCTGGAGGGTAATGTAGTCATTGAGCCAGGTCCTCTTCAGGTGGACTTCACCTCGGCCTTGGCTGTTCTTTTTGCATCTTTTTATGTTTTCAACATCGAGTACCAAGAGGATGCTGCCTCAACCTTAGAGTTCATTCAAAGGTCAGTAATGTTCATCAATTAAATAATAATGAATAATTATGCTTTGGAGTGCTACTGGACATTTAGCATCTTTACCAGCTGGTGAACTAAGTTGTTTACATTCTGGTTGTTCAATCCCATTGCATGAAGCATATATGTGGGAAAGTCTCAAAAGTCAAATATACAAGCGAACACATCTGTGCACTTGTGTGCTCACAAATCTTGCTGCCCACTCAAATGTTGATGTGCTTCATTGAATTTTGCTGCACATGCCCCCTTTATGCGATGGGATTCTCTTCATAAAAGATGACTGCTACTAACAGTTCACTTTCAAATGCTCAATTTGAAGACGTGCGAATGTATTTTAAATGGCATATAATTCACAATATTGCTGTCATTTTTGTGCAACGTCAAAGCTTTACAACAGATAAAATCCTACTCAATCATTATTTTAAGTTATTTCTACATTTATTTATATGCAAGTCATAAGTTGATTTATTATAGTTTCAGAAATTAACATTGCATTAATAAAAGTCAAATTTGCACATACAAAGACTTAAAGGCTTAACCTTTTTGAATTAATGCAAATTAAGCACCTGATAATAATTCTACATATTGTAATCTTGTTAGGTTAAGTGAGAAAATGTATTCATAGACAAGTAATCAATGATTCATTGATTGTGTCAAAGTTGTTTCATTCAAGTCCTTGGGCTCCAGGAAGAATAATCTCTGCCTTAGCAGAGAGTAATGGGGGACCCTAAATAAAAACTAAAAGTCAAAACCAATGTAACAGTTAACTTTTTTTGTTTAATTTTCATAGGTTTCTCGTCAGGATAAATCCTGAAAATTCAAAGTGTTCCTCCAAGTTCCAAGTAAGCAAGAAGACCGGAAAACTGGTTCAGAGGAAGTCTGTGGCCATGGATCCTCATGTTGCTGCCTTTGTCAAAGAATATGCAGACTATGATTGGCAAAATCATTAAGGTAAGTGTTTGGGTTTGTCATGTAAATAACAACTTTTTGTAATAATGTAGAAATTCTTGTAGGGGTTGTATTGTGCAAAATCAACATTTTTGATCTTTATATAATTGTCATTCCTTCATCAAAAACATCCCCAGAGTGTTGCTTTGACCCATTCATGCATGTTTGAGAAATTTGAATCTCCTGTGGTAGCCAAGTGTAGTGTTCTCGATGTGTCGTAACCCCAGATTCCATGAGCATAGGTGCATTCTTTTAAGGCTATTGCTAGTGATTTTACCCCTTTGCACGCATGTGCAGCTGAAAACTGAAAACTTGTAGTCATTGCCCACCTGCTGTGTGGACCCCACCCCGGTCCATATAAATAGCGATGGGCCCAGGGTTTGACTCCCTGATAATAAGATTTTTCTTCAGCTATGGGAGTCAGTCAGGCCCGAATCTTAAAGAGCTGCACCCATACTCATAGAATCTGGGGTTACAGTACATAACTAACATTATATTTCATATAGGCTTCGCCCTTTAAGGCTATCGCTAGTGGGTTAATGGGCAAAGCAGGATGTAGTCTATTCCTCACTGTGTCCGTTCAGTACGACAGTTACACAACCATCTGCTTGTAATCCAAAAATGTTCAGGTCCCTTCTTCATTCATGCATAATTCCACACAGTTGAATCTGTGAGTGTGTGACATGCTGAGTAACATAGGGACAACATTCCGTGTAGATCAAATTGTCCACAATAATGAATAAACAGGATGGAGATTTTTCTCAAAAACATCAAAATTATCACTCTTACCAGAAGTCTTCATTCAACCTTTATTTATACAGGCTAGCCTCATTGAGCCACGGGGACTCATTTACAAGAGGGACCTGTCTCACTCACACCCAGGGTCAATTTAGAGTTACCAATCAGCCTAACATGCATGTTTTTGGACTGTCTGAGAGCAGAGTGTGTCAGGTATAAACTGGAGACATCACGCAGTAAAAATGGATGAATGAGCATAGGGGTGTAAATTACCAGCTTTATCATGATACAGTATCGATTTGCTTGCATGCCGATACAATATTTC
Source organism: Garcialebias charrua (assembly GCA_038048925.1). Classification (NCBI taxonomy): domain Eukaryota; kingdom Metazoa; phylum Chordata; class Actinopteri; order Cyprinodontiformes; family Rivulidae; genus Garcialebias; species Garcialebias charrua. Next base: position 673 of record JBBPBX010111697.1, on the reverse strand, counting down.
TTGATATCACAAAGTCTGTCACAATATGATTTTGTTTCTATTCGATTCACAAGTCTGTTATTGATATATTAGAATATCAAATGACTGTCTTATTTACATATAAACAAAACAATTAAAATATTATTTAACCATTTTATTTTTGTTATTACAGGCACCAGGCATTTAAATAAAATTAAAAATTAAAAAAACATTTTTCGTAGTTAATGAAAAAATAAAAATAAATTACCTGTTTAGTATAATCTCACATTTTTCATGTTTAAGTGCATTTTTTAATCAGTTAACTTAAAGTGCCCTGATGACTGGAAACCTGTCCAAATATTTTGGTCAATGTGAGTTTTTCCATATGTTTGTGCCTTAAACTTTTTATTCATATATAAAATCATGCCTTTATTTTCCCAGGAGAATCACCAATACGGGTCCTCCAAGTCACTTCTCATCAACAGACTACATGGACAAACTCATCTTTCAACTCTACTTCTACAGTAGGACATTGTTCTAAAAGTCAAAAAATGCTGTTTTCTATGTTTTTTTATTGTTTATTCAGTAGTATATTGCAGAGTTGCATAGTTTTAAGATGTTATGTATTTATTGCTTTGTTAAATTGTTGATGTAGGTGTCACTTTTAATTGTAAAAAGACAAGAATCAACTTTTCAGATTTAAAAAAAATACTAA
>JBBPBX010111696.1:0-10695 GCA_038048925.1 Garcialebias charrua | reverse complement strand
TCTGAAATAATACAAAAAATGGATCCAGCAAAAATAACGAGAGTTCATTGATCTTGACCACATCAGTTATGATTATATATAATATGTATATTATCTCCTAATGGTATTATAGACATTTTCATCAACTTATTTGCTTATGAGCAACACAACTTCAGATCTTCTGTTTATTGATTATTGCCTTTAGGTCAGGCTCACACAACTTGGTTTTGAGTCAAATTAAAAATATAGTTTATGGATTATTTTGGCTACAATTAACTTACTGATGATACATATTGTGTTATTTACAGTACTGTATATGGTTTCAACATTTATTAAGGTAATTTCTTTTTAAAGTTATTAGACATTAGAACTTTTTTGTGTATGGTACACTGACCAGTTTAACTTTATTGGTGAAAAATAACATGAATCTAAAATTACTGCTGAAAATTTAACAATATGATTAAATAACAGCCTGAAGACTGTAACGACAAGCAACTGTGCCCCGTCGCTGAGGGATGTGAATGATTAATGTTTGTAGTGTTGGAAATGAGTGTTTTCTTGTTTAAGTTATCCAGCTCACAAAGATAACATGTACAGAGCTGGTCATAAAAATAGAATATCATGAAATGTTGATTTATTTAAGTAATTCCATTCAAAAAGTGAATCCTGGGTGGGGATTTGATCCGGCGACCTTCTTGCTGAGAGAAAAGAGCTCTACCAACTGAGCCACCAGGTAAGACTTTGTTAGAGAAATATTTCTGTGGGTGTTGCTAGGGAAGCTTAGAAGGTGAGTGAGGTGTGCGTCTGTGTGAAACTCAAAAACAAATGTGCCTAAAGGCTTCGTCACACAAGCCGTTTTCACACTGCACAGCCCTCCCCGGCCCAGCTCGTCCGGGTTGTCCCTGAGCCCAGCCTGGCCCGCCCCCGCTCACTTCGCATTGTGCGGAGAGCCGCCTTGAAGTGGGTGGAGAGTTCTTGTGTGCGCGCTTGGTGTGGAAAGAGAAGGGATGGAGACGCCGCTAAAAATATTTGTTAGCTGACTATATCTGTTAGTGTTTCTGAGTTTAATTTTTGTTAATAACTGATTACAAATCAGCTTATTTTACATGGGCGTAGCCAGGATTTTCTGAGGGGCGATCCGTTAAAAGGAAAAGTGGACCTACAAAGAACAACTGGTAGAGCGTTGGGTTGGCGCTCAGAGCCTTTTGTCGACTCGGGTTCGAACCTCACTCGGTTGAAACTTATTTTACGTTTGTCTTTTATTAGATTTTAAAAAAGGAGTTTGTGTTATGCCTGTGGTTAACACAAACTCCTGTTTTTATCCAATAAAAGACTAACGTAAAATAAGTTTAAACCTAGTGAGGTTCGAACCCGAGTCGACAAAAGGCTCTGAGCGCCAACCCAACGCTCTACCAGTGAACCACCGGGTATGTTGTTCTTTGTAGTTCCACTTTCCTTTTAACGGATCGCCCCTCAGAAAATCCTGGCTACGCCCATTTAAAATAAGCTGATTTGTAATCAGTTATTAACAAAAATTAAACTCAGAAACACTAACAGATATATTCAGCTAACAAATATTTTTTTAGGGGTTTCTGTAGTTAAATTTTAATGAGATTCAGCTCGCGCTGAGGTTGTTAGAACGAGTTGATGACTCAACACGCAGCAGTCCCGCCCCTGCTGCAAACAACGAATCAAATGATGAGCAGTACATGACGTCAAACTGGGCCCGGGAGCTCGGCCCGATTAGAACCACCGTCGGTCCGGTTCCAAAACTCGAGTTGCCGCCGGCCCAAGAAGACAAATGCGAACAAGACGAACCCAGGTTAGAAGCCGCGTGGGGCCGGGGAGGGCTGTGCAGTGCGAAAACGGCTACAGTGACACAGAGCATCAGCGCGTGCCAAATGCCAACACCTGCTGGGAGTTACACAAGTTGGGTGTAAGTTCGGAATAAGTTAGCAGTACAGTATGCCCAAACAATAATTTTCAGCGTGTGCCGACATGCTGCTCATATGTTAGGCACATGTTACATGTATGCAACAGGTAAGTTATGCACAGGTTCACACGTAGATCTGTGATCTCAGTGCAGTTCGCCAAATAAAAGCCTATAATGTCGATCAGCTGAAGCTTGACTTTACATCTAATAACGTGAACAGGCGTTGGTCATGTTTCCACCAGGAACACCAAGGCTGTAACAAAGTTGAACTAAACAAAATACAAACAAAAAAAGATCCAAGTTGGTTTTGTCTGTTCAGATGTCGACAAAGTAATAAAATCTTGTATAATCATATTAAAGGAAAACAATTTTTTTTGGTGAAAGCATCTAAAATGGTCAAATTCAACCAGAGCACAACAGGAAGGATACATTTACTAGAACATGGCACTTTTGGACACATTTTAAAAGTACATAAAATAGTAATTTGCAAAAATAAATATATGTGTGAAATATTTAAGAAAGGTAACTCAGCCTGAGATTACAACAAACACAAATGGAAGAAAAATGGGAGGAATGGATCCTATTTAAAACCAAAGGCAGCGACAAAAAATAAAGAACTCGACCAACTAGATAAGACAAATGGACTATTTAGAAGATAAACTTCCAAGCAAAAATTATTAATTTTATTTAAATTTTATTTATTTTTGTATGTAGTGTTAAATGTGAATTGTGCATGTTATATGTAAATAAATGTGGAAAATCCCAATAAAAAGTTAAATGATAATTAAAAAAAGAAAGGAAACTAATGTCCCTCTAATGTCTTCATCTCATTGGCAGAAAAATAAGGACATGATTGGCATCGTTAAAAATGGTAAAAGTATTTAAAAATAAACTGTATTTTTTGTAGAACACGGGTTGTTCATAACTTACCCTTCCTTTCTAAAGATGGTCTTGAAACAGTCCCCCAGACTCTTGTAACTGTTGGGGTCACCAGCTCCTCTCTGGATTTGGAACCTGAAATTACAAAGTTTTTATTAAACCTTCTCTTAATTAACCATATTTTTATTAAACCTTCTCTTATTTAACCATGTTTTTATTAAACCTTATCTTATTTAACCATGTTTTTATTAAACCTTCTCTTATTTAACTAGAATGTTTTTATTAAACCTTCTCTTATTTAACCATGTTTTTATTAAACCTTCTCTTATTTAAACATGTTTTATTAAACCTTCTCTTATTTAACCAGAATGTTTTTACTAAACCTTCTCATATTTAAACAACATGTTTTTATTAAACCTTCTCTTATTTAACCTGCATGTTTATATTAAACCTTCTCTTATTCAAACAGCATGTTTTTATTAATCCTTCTGTTACTTAACCTACATGTTTTTATTAAAACTTCTCTTACTTAACCAGCATGATTTTATTAAAACTTCTCTTACTTAACCAATATGTTTTTATTAAACCTTCTGTTACTTAACCAGCTAGTTTTTATTAAACATTCTCTTATTTAACCAGGATGTTTTTATTAAACCTTCTCTTATTTAACCAGTAGTTTTTATTAAACCTTCTCTTAGTTAACCAGCATGTTTTTATGAAACCTTCTCTTACTTAACCAGCATGATTTTATTAAAACTTATCTTACTTAACCAACATGTTTTTATTAAACCTTCTGTTACTTAACCAGCTAGTTTTTATTAAACATTCTCTTATTTAACCAGGATGTTTTTATTAAACCTTCTCTTATTTAACCAGTAGTTTTTATTAAACCTTCTCTTAGTTAACCAGCATGTTTTTCTTAAACCTTGTCTTACTTAACCAGCATGTTTTTCTTAAACCTTCTCTTACATAACAAGCATGTTTTTATTAAACCTTCTCTTACTTAACCAGCATGTTTTTATTAAACATTCTCTTACTTAACAAGCATGTTTTTATTAAACCTTCTGTTACTTAACCAGCATGTTTTTATTAAACCTACTTAACCAGCATGTTTTTATTAAAACGTCTCTTACTTAACCAGCATGTTTTTATTAAACCTTCTCTTACTTAACCAGCATGTTTTTATTAAACCTTCTCTTATTTAACCAGCATGTTTTTATTAAACCTTCTCTTATTTAACCAGCATGTTTTATTAAACCTTCTCTTACTTAACCAGCATGTTTTTATTAAACCTTATCTTACTTAACAAGCATGCTTTTTATTAAAACGTCTCTTACTTAACCAGCATGTTTTTATTAAACCGACTTAACCAGCATGTTTTTATTAAAATGTCTCTTACTTAACCAGCATGTTTTTATTAAACCTTCTCTTATTTAACCAGCATGTTTTTATTAAACCTTCTCTTATTTAACCAGCATGTTTTATTAAACCTTCTCTTACTTAACCAGCATGTTTTTATTAAACCTTGTCTTACTTAACCAGCATGTTTTTATTAAACCTTATCTTACTTAACAAGCATGTTTTTTATTAAAACATCTCTTACTTAACCAGCATGTTTTTATTAAACCGACTTAACCAGCATGTTTTTATTAAAATGTCTCTTACTTAACCAACATGTTTTTATTAAACCTTCTGTTACTTAACCAGCTAGTTTTTATTAAACATTCTCTTATTTAACCAGGATGTTTTTATTAAACCTTTTCTTATTTAACCAGTAGTTTTTATTAAACCTTCTCTTAGTTAACCAGCATGTTTTTATGAAACCTTGTCTTACTTAACCAGCATGTTTTTCTTAAACCTTCTCTTACTTAACAAGCATGTTTTTATTAAACCTTCTCTTACTTAACCAAGATGTTTTTATTAAACCTTCTCTTACTTAACAAGCATGTTTTTATTAAAACGTGTCTTACTTAACCAGCATGTTTTTATTAAACCTACTTAACCAGCATGTTTTTATTAAAACGTCTCTTACTTAACCAGCATGTTTTTATTAAACCTTCTCTTACTTAACCAGCATGTTTTTATTAAACCTTCTCTTATTTAACCAACATGTTTTTATTAAACCTTCTCTTATTTAACCAGCATGTTAAAACCTTCTCTTACTTAACCAGCATGTTTTTATTAAACCTTGTCTTACTTAACCAGCATGTATTTCTTAAACCTTCTCTTACTTTACAAGCGTGTTTTTATTAAAGCTTCTCTTGCTTAACCAGCATGTTTTTATTAAACCTTATCTTACTTAACAAGCATGTTTTTATTAAAACGTCTCTTACTTAACCAGCATGTTTTTATTAAAACGTCTCTTACTTAACCAGCATGTTTTTATTAAACCTACTTAATCAGCATGATTTTATTAAACCTTCTCTTACTTAACCAGCATGTTTTTAGTAAACCTTCTCTTATTTAACCAGCATGTTTTTTATTAAACCTTCTCTTACTTAACAAGCATGTTTTTATTAAAGCTTCTCTTGCTTAACCAGCATGTTTTTATTAAACCTTATCTTACTTAACAAGCATGTTTTTATTAAAACGTCTCTTACTTAACCATCATGTTTTTATTAAAACGTCTCTTACTTAACCAGCATGTTTTTATTAAACCTACTTAATCAGCATGATTTTATTAAACCTTCTCTTACTTAACCAGCATGTTTTTAGTAAACCTTCTCTTATTTAACCAGCATGTTTTTATTAAACCTTCTCTTACTTAACCAGCATGGTTTTATTAAACCTTCTCTTATTTAACCAGCATGTTTTTATTAAACCTTCTCTTATTTAACCTGCATGTTTTTATTAAACCTTCTCTTACTTAACCAGCATGGTTTTATTAAACCTTCTCTTACTTAACCAGCATGGTTTTATTAAACCTTCTCTTACTTAACCAGCATGTTTTTACTAAACCGTCTCTTACTTAACCAGCTTGTTTTTATTAAACCTTCTCTTACTTAACCAACATGTTTTTTATTAAACCTTCTCTTATTTAACCTGCATGTTTTTATTAAACCTTATGTTACTTAACGAGCATGTTTTTATTAAACCTTCTCTTACTTAACCAACGCATTTTTATTAAACCTTCTCTTATTTAACCAGCATGTTTTTATTAAACCTTCTCTTACTTAACCAACAGGTTTTTATTAAATATTCTCTTATTTAACCTGCATGTTTTTATTAGCACATGTTGGTTTTTACTTAAACAACTTTGACATATGAGAAAAACTAATTGAATAAAATGGACGTCATCAATTAGGAGCTCTGTTTCTTCTTCTTCCCCCCATCATTTGCTTTTGTCCTGTTCAGTAAAAACACCAAGTCGTCTCAATGTGCAGGAAAACAAACATTTTTATAACCCAGCTGATCCAATTAGCAACCCAACACCCCAGGACCGTTTTCTGTAGGATGCTTATTGGCTGCTAACTTGCAGGTAAGAGCTCTACAGAAACATTTACCGGTACATTTTCAACCCAATGCTGATAAGTAAATGAGTTTTTGTTATTTGGCACATATGTAGCTAAGTGTTTGTTAAAATTTCATGAGATGCATGTAAATTTTCAGCAAACAGTGTAAGAGTAAAAAAAAAAGATAAATATCATGTTTTATAGAGACTAATGGTCAACATGCTCAAACAAATCTGTGGTACACAATGTTTCTCGTTGCTGAGGGATTTGTGCAGCGAATGTGTGTTGTTTTTAACATGAGTGTTTTTCTGGACTGGAACTGAACAGGGAATGAAAGTAAACCTTAATGTTTTGGTGTAAGATGTTCTAGTGGGCAGGAGTAACACTGAGTGTAACGACTGTAGGTTTTATTTATCTTTGCTTGTCCAAGGCGGCGCAGAGTTATGAACATGCTGAAGGGAAGGATTTTTCAATGTTATCTACAACCAGGTGCAATGGTGGAGCCAGGGGGTGGCCAATGATGGCCATGGCCCCCATAAATTAATCTTCTGCCACCCCTATCATTTGAGAAAACTATACTGAAATATAAAAACTAGAAAGACTATTTTCCTTAATCAATGGGAGTGGTCAGTTTACACACATGCATGCATTCATTCAACCTTTATTTATACAGGCTAGCCTCGTTGAGCCACGGGGACTCATTTACAAGAGGGACCTGTCTCACTCACACCCAGGGTCAATTTAGAGTTACCAATCAGCCTAACATGCATGTTTTTGGACTGTGGGAGGAAACCGGAGCACCCGGAGAAAACCCACGCATGCACGGAGAGAACATGCAAACTCCACCCAGAAAGGCCCCCGGACCGGGATTTGAACCGGGGACCTGCTCGCTGAGAGGCAGCAGCTCTACCAGTTGTGCCACCGTGCTGCCATGGTCACATATTCATATACATGGAGTGGCCATCTTGAATTTTGACGTAGCAATCAAATTTTTGAAAGGAACGTATTTTAAGATCAGATAGAACTTTACTGATCCTGCAGGAGATTGTTGTGCCAGAGTTTCAGTTCAAAGAAACATATACAATGAATTGTTTTCATTATTTATTATTTTGTATTTTATTTTATGCCTAGACGTAGCCATACTCAATATTAACAAAAAACACACACAAGGTCAGGCATTATATCAAATTATTGCATAATTTCTCAGCACTTGAATTATATGTTGTGAATGACTGTCAGCTACTACCACTTCAAATTTTAGTTCAATATCAGAGACAGTCCCTGATGTAACACTGTATTTGTGCACATTCAGGTCTATTACGTAGCTATGGCAGCCATCTTAAGGTGTCTCTGACTAAAGAGTTCTACAAGCCTTCTGATTACTGATTGATTACTTTCCAAAAGTTTCATTAAAATATGTTAAGTCGTTCATAAGATATTTTGCTAACAGACAGTGTGGATTTCAGCAGTAATTACTGTACATTGTTTTAAACTCAGCTATTCAGTAAACAAAGATTGAGGATTGGTCTCAGCTAATGCACCCAGTTTGAGCTCAGAATCTGTAAAACTGACAAAAGTTTGATTTGCAGACTGCTTGGTTGTGTGACCATCCAGATGTGTGTTGATTTTTAAAATGATCAGTTGTAGATGCAAACCCAGTGATTAGTGTTGGCTCCATCAAAATCTGTTTAAAGAATCGTGAGATTTTTTGATACATTTTTGCTACAATGTACATTTTGTGCAAACGAACAGATGGACAAGCAATGGACAAAAAAGTACTTTTTTCTTTAAATAAAAATGTAGACCGTTGCGTATTTGAGCCTTTTTGTGAAATACTAAACAAAAAAGAAACTAGAAAAAAGTAAAAGGTCTATATGATCTGAAACTAGTTACACATCCTGTTAGTGAACTGATAAAAAAAATGACAGCGATGTTTATGGGCACTTGAGAATTTTTCTAAATCTTTCTTCATAAAAGGACGTCAGCAAGTCTGAAGGATGAAAAATGCGTAATGGGACAAGAGAAAGATCCCTTCTCATATGGCTTCACTGCCGGGTCAACAGGTCAGCAGTAAGTCGTCCATGCGGGTGCCTGGTGGGGCTATAAAGAGCCCCGGGTTCCAGTAGAGGAGAAGTTTAGTGGGGTGAGCGCTCTTTCATATCGCTAACAGATTGACATCTTGAAGGGGTGTCCCTCAAATCCTATTTGGTGGATTCCCAAAGAGCTTGTAACTGGTTCCTAAAACCCAGTAAAAACAGCATAGTAAATAGATGTCTGACACCATATTAAAGAGAGGAAGAAAAGAAGGACTCAAAGAGAGGGAATGGTGAACTAACGGGTATGTGAAGGAGGGCAAAGAGCCAGAAGATTTAAGACTGCTGGGGCTTGTAAACAACGTCAAATCTGGCTTAATTAAAGTCATACGATTGTTGGGCCAAGGAAAATGGCACCTTGTCCCCAGTCTCACCCGTGACATACATTTTTTTCCTTTTGTTGCTTCAACCCAAATCAGCCATTAGAAAGTGAGGTTGTCAGGGCCGTGGTCCAGTTCCAGCCTCTGACTCCACGTGTGACCCCGGGGTCAGCTCATTTCCTCGTGGCCCTCTCCTACCCTCCTATAAAAGCTGGGGACCGAACACAAGGCCCAGGGAGCGGGAGATAATAGGGCGGGATAGACGTGCTCGTGGCAGCAGGAGCCCCTGGTTAGACGCTCATAATATTACTTTTCACAGCAACAAAGTGTAGAAAATAAGACGTAAAGCTTTAGTCAATCCAGATAAATAGTTCTGCTTTCACTTCAGAGGCGTCAGTGAATAAGCAACATGACTGCTCAGTGGTTAGCACTGTTGCTTCACAGCAAGAAGGTCTTGGGTTCAATCCCCGTTTGGACCTGGGTCTTTCTGTGTGCAGTTTGCATGTTCTTCTCATGCTTGCGTGGGTTTTCTCCGGGTACTCCGGTTTCCTCCCACAGATCAAAAACATGCATGTTAGACTGCCTTCAGGCCTCCCTTGAAAAAGAGATCTGCGATCTCAATGGGATTTGTCTGGTTAAATAAAGTTAATAAATAAATAAATAACAAGAAAATGTAATAGTTGAATAAAGAAAAGCATAACTCTGGTGGTTTCTCTTGGACTGCCTCATAAACTCTTCAGACAAAAAGACCAAAGGAAATGCTCAGAGCTCTTTAAAAAAAAACATACATTTCTTTCATCAGTAGAAAAAGCAAAGACACAGTTTACTTAGACGTGATGAGATGTGGATGCTTATCATAACTACCAGCTTTCCCCTCCTCCCATATTTAACTCTCCCTGTATTTGAGCTTTACAGGCCCAGAGCTGCTCAGGTGAGGGTGAAGGCGAGGGCAGGCTGAGAACAAGACAAGAACACTGGGGTAAAAAAAAACACAAGACCTCGTTCAACTGACCTCCGGTGTCTATAAAAGTTTAAATGCTGGGCAACCACAGAAAAGTTCAAAAGGTAAAGCAGGGCAAAGTGGCAGGGTTTAGCCTAGTTTGGGTTTATATGGTAAAGCAGTGTTTGAGGGCATCGTGTGACCACGTCTGCTCTGACTGGTAGTAATGGGCTTGAACCTGTGGGCAACAAGACCCACCTCACCTTGGTTCCTGTAAATAATGTCCCCGTGGTCAATGGAGGGAAGGAAAGTCACAGTTACAAGACGTCCAATTTTACTTTCAGTTTCTTTATCAAGTTTTCAACATGCAGCTTAAAAGAAAGATGTGCATGGACCAAGATTCCCAAGTTTTTGTAAGAATCTACAAACTCAATAGGAACACTATTCATAGATAAGACATAAGGAAGAACAGCTGGGACCAACTCCCTGTTTGAAAACATCCATCTGGTTTTGTCAGAGCTTAGCACCAGTTTGAGACAGAACACGTCTGACTGGATGATGTCAAATGCAGACTGTAAAAAACATTAGCAACTGTTCTAGCTTGACAATAAACAACTGTATCGTCAGCATCAAAATGTAAGGGTGCATCAAGAATGTTCTGACCTACATTATGTAGATTGCAAAGAGAGTGGGTCTTAAGACTGAGCCTTGTGGTACACCATTATTGACAGATAAATATTATTGTTTAAAAGTTAAGTTAAAACAATCAAAGGACCACATAGTGAATTGGAAAATAAATTAATAAACATTTACTCTAGAAGACATTTCTTGGCTTTTCAAAAAAAAAAAACATAATTAGAATGCTTGGTAAAAAAAAAAAAATCTTCCAAATTTAAGAAATACTTTCTGAAAAAGGCTCTTGAGCTAAAATATTTGTTAGTTTAAAATATGAAGAAAAAAAAAGTATGTTTGCTTTCTTAAAGAGGGTCTCAATACACTGTGAAACTGTAAACCCGACCCCGAAGCAGATTCCAAATCTCCCTCAAAATGGGCGTGTCGAGAGAAAAGGAGGGGAGGAGGTGGGGGGTTGTGCTGTGTT
>JBBPBX010111695.1:0-10695 GCA_038048925.1 Garcialebias charrua | reverse complement strand
CTCATACATGTCCTGCTGTCTTCATACATGTCCTGCTGTCCTCATACATGTCCTGCTGTCCTCATACATGTCCTGCTGTCCTCATACATGTCCTGCTGTCCTCATACATGTCCTGCTGTCTTCATACATGTCCTGCTGTCCTCATACATGTCCTGCTGTCCTCATACATGTCCTGCTGTCCTCATACATGTCCTGCTGTCCTCATACATGTCCTGCTGTCCTCATACATGTCCTGCTGTCCTCATACATGTCCTGCTGTCCTCATACATGTCCTGCTGTCCTCATACATGTCCTGCTGTCCTCATACATGTCCTGCTGTCCTCATACATGTCCTGCTGTCCTCATACATGTCCTGCTGTCCTCATACATGTCCTGCTGTCCTCATACATGTCCTGCTGTCCTCATACATGTCCTGCTGTCCTCATACATGTCCTGCTGTCCTCATACATGTCCTGCTGTCCTCATACATGTCCTGCTGTCCTCATACATGTCCTGCTGTCCTCATACATGTCCTGCTGTCCTCATACATGTCCTGCTGTCCTCATACATGTCCTGCTGTCCTCATACATGTCCTGCTGTCCTCATACATGTCCTGCTGTCCTCATACATGTCCTGCTGTCCTCATACATGTCCTGCTGTCCTCATACATGTCCTGCTGTCCTCATACATGTCCTGCTGTCCTCATACATGTCCTGCTGTCCTCATACATGTCCTGCTGTCCTCATACATGTCCTGCTGTCCTCATACATGTCCTGCTGTCCTCATACATGTCCTGCTGTCCTCATACATGTCCTGCTGTCCTCATACATGTCCTGCTGTCCTCATACATGTCCTGCTGTCCTCATACATGTCCTGCTGTCCTCATACATGTCCTGCTGTCCTCATACATGTCCTGCTGTCCTCATACATGTCCTGCTGTCCTCATACATGTCCTGCTGTCCTCATACATGTCCTGCTGTCCTCATACATGTCCTGCTGTCCTCATACATGTCCTGCTGTCCTCATACATGTCCTGCTGTCCTCATACATGTCCTGCTGTCCTCATACATGTCCTGCTGTCCTCATACATGTCCTGCTGTCCTCATACATGTCCTGCTGTCCTCATACATGTCCTGCTGTCCTCATACATGTCCTGCTGTCCTCATAATGTCCTGCTGTCCTCATACATGTCCTGTACCAGTCTAACATACCTCTCTGTCACTCCAGATCTCCTCGTCCAGTCCCACCCCTCCTCCCTCCTCCCTCCTCCCTCGGCACTGAGATACTTAATCTGTTGCTTTCTTCTACTTTCTGATGACGTTAAAACGTCCTCTCACTCGCAGCAATAAGACAAAAACATGTAGTAATTATTTTAATGTTTCTAAATTACAGGTTCAATGTTATAATCAAGATAATCCCCCCCGTGCAGTGGACCACAGCCTGTTTGTTTCTGCAGGAAGCCTGGAGCAGCTGAGCACGGGTCCGTTTGTTATATTTCTGCAGACAGCCGCACGGCCCGGCCCGGCTCGGTTCTGGAACCCAAGAGGCTGTAATTGGTCACAGTAGATGAAGTGTGGTGCCCTTTTCAGAGCAGACACCACCGCCGGGCTCGGCTGCATGCCGCCATGAAGTTTGACTTTTCTCTTATCAACTTTTAAATTCAGAGCAGAAGCTTCTGTTCGGCTCGGCAGGAACTTCCAGCTGACGTCAGCAACAAGACGAACATTTTGGACAAACTGCTGCTTTTTTATTTATTTACAGGAAATGATTCAGTGTTAATTTAGTTTTTTAGACTTTCCTGAAGAAAGAGACTAATGTAAACCCTGATCACTTGTGTTTTTAGTCTGTACTCTTGAATGGATGTTCAAAGTCAAAGTCAACTTTATTGTCAGAACTGCAATATGTACAGGACATACACAGGATTGAAATTGCATTTCTCTCTCAGTCCCTCGGTGCAACAGTAACCATTTAAACACTAAACAATTAATAAACAAGCATAAAATGAAATAATAAAAGTTTAGTACTGTCCTGAGTTTTTTGCATAGTAGTTTTTCATAGTAGTCAAAAAAGGCATTCAATACAGGATCAACTGGACTTTATTTGTTGCAGAAAACGTTTCGACTTCTGTCCAGAAGTCTTTTTCATAGTAGTAAAAAAGTATAAAAAGTTTCACCAACACCAAAACACCAACATTTAATAAATATAATCATAAAATGAAATAGAGTGTAATACTGTCCTGAGTTTTTTCATAGTAGTTTTCCATAGTAGTATAAAAGTATAAAAAGTTTCACCAACACCAAAAATGAAATAGAGTGTAATACTGTCCCGAAGTATAAAGTATAAAAAGTATATCTATAAAATAAATGAAGGTTCTGGCATTTGACATTTGTAAAGAGTGACAAAGCAGCATATGGGGTTAATGTACACAGTATATGTATGAGGTAGTTGATATTGGTATAGAGATAAAGTGGCATTATGCAATAAGGCTAGTAAAAAGAATATATACTGTATATCAGCAGTAGTGTAGATATAAAAAGTCTAGATGTAAACAGTAGTAATAAATGTAAACAGTGAATGTAAACAGTAGTATGACTATAGGCAGTAATGTAATACAAACATTAGTGCAAATATGAGAAGTAGTGCAAACTGAATGAGCACATGACCGAGAGTTTAGTGAATAACCCGTTTGATGACACAGAGTCCAGTGTTAAAATCTTTGTGTTGTGTGGTAATGTGTGAGAAAGTTTTTTGTGTTAAGGCAGTTCAAATGGGAGGGGAGGCAGAGCAGGCAGAGTGTTTAGCATCCTGACTGCCTGATGAACAGAGCTGTCTCTCAGTCTGCTGGTTCGAGCCTGGAGACTCCTCAGTCTCCTCCCTGATGGCAGCAGTCTGAAGCAGCTGTGTAGTGGGTGTGTGGGATCACCTGCCATGCAGTGGGCTTTCCGAGTGAGGCGTTTGCTGTGTAAGTCCTGCAGTGAGGGCAAGGAGGTGCCGACGATCTTCTCAGCTGCTCTCACGATGCGCTGGAGGCTCTTGCGGCATGATGCAGTACATGCACCAAACCACACAGTGATGCAGCTGGTCAGGACACTTTCTATGGCACCTCTGTAGAAGGTGCACATGATGGGGGTTGAAGCTCCAGCCCTTTTCAGCTTGCGGAGAAAGTAGAGACGCTGGTGAGCCTTCTTGGCCAGTGATGCAGTGTTCCTGCTCCAGGACAGGTCCTCTGAGACGTGCACTCCCAGGAACTTGGTGCTGTCCACTCTCTCCACTGTGGTGCTGTTGATGGTCAGAGGGGCATGTTGGGCATCCCTCTTCCTGAAGTCCACAACAATCTCCTTTGTCTTCTCCACGTTGAGAGTGAGATTGTTGTGTCCGCACCACAAGGCCAGGCGGCTCACCTCGTTCCTGTAGTCCGTCTCATCGTTGTTGCTGATGAGACCCACCACTGTTGTGTCGTCCGCAAACTTGATGAAGTGGTTGGAGCTGTATGATGGTGTGCAGTCGTGTGTTAGCAGGGTGAATAGAAGGGGGCTCAGCACACATCCTTGTGGGGCTCCTGTATTCAATGTGATGGTGCTGGATGTGTTATTCCCGACCCGTACTGCCTGTGGTCTCCCGGTCAGGAAGTCTAGCAGCCAGTTACACATTGAGGTGTTCAGCCCCAGACTGTCCAGTTTAAGGATGAGCTGTTGGGGGATGATGGTGTTGAATGCCGAGCTGAAGTCGATGAACAGCATTCTGACATAGGAGTCTTTCGTGTCCAGATGTGTGAGAGCTGTGTGGAGGGCAGAGGAGATGGCATCGTCGGTTGAGCGATTAGACCGATATGCAAATTGGAAGGGATCCAGGGAGGCAGGGAGGACAGATTTGATGTTTTTCATGACTAGCCGTTCGAAGCACTTCATCAGGATGGGGGTGAGTGCTACCGGACGATAGTCATTGAGGCAGGAGGGCGTTGCCTTCTTTGGGACAGGTATGATGGTTGTGGCTTTGAAACAGGTGGGGACGATGGCCTGACTCAGCGAGATGTTAAAGATGTCGTGAAGACCGCTGCGAGTTCCCCTGCACAGTCCTTCAGCACACGACCAGGTATGTTGTCAGGACCAGAAGCTTTCCGTGCGTTGATCTTGATGAATGATCGCCTCACGCTGTCTGAGGACAGCGCCAGCACCTGGCCATCAGGAGGGGGGGAGTTTTTGTGCAGGTGTGCTGTTACATGCCTCAAACCGAGCAAAGAAGTCATTCAGTTCATTCAGCGTAGAGGTTGTGCTGTCACAGGTCTGGGGGGATGGTTTGTAGTTTGTGATGGTCTGTATTCCCTGCCACAGACTCCGTGTGTCCTTGCTGTCCTTGAAGCGGTGAGCTATTTTCCTGGAATACTGCTTCTTGGCCTTTCTGATGCCCCGGGCCAGGTTGTTTCTGGCTGTCCTCAGGCCCACCTGATCTCCCGCTGTGAAGGCAGCATTCCTGGCTCTCAGGAGTCTGTAAACCTCTGCTGTCAGCCATGGCTTCTGATTTGCCCGAACAGTGATGGTTTTGAGGTTGGTTACATCATCAATGCACTTGGTGATGTATGAACATACAGTGTCTGAGTACTCCTGGAGACATGTGTTGTTGTTTGTGGTAGCAGCTTCCTTGAACATGCTCCAATCTGTGGTGTCAAAACAGTCCTGGAGTGCCTCTGAAGACCCCTCTGGCCACACTCGTATCTGCTTGCAAACTGGTTTTGTGACTTTCACCAGTGGTCTGTAAGCTGGCTTTAGCATAACACAGATGTGGTCAGAAGCACCAATGTGGGGGAGGGGGAGGGCCTTGTAAGCACTTTTCACTTTTCATGTTAGCTCCACGGTGTAATAAAACACGCTGTGTGCAACGTCAACACAAACAGTCCAGCCTGGACGTGCAGACAAACACGCAGAGCGAGCTCACAACATCAATCCAGGAAGTGCTGAACTCAGACGTCTGCAGGCTGACTGATGGAAGGTGCACGCCGTGAGACTCAAACCCTTGTGACAAAACGTTTATTCACCGTTTGTGTTACGCTTCATCAAAACTGAGCACTTTGTGTTTTCAGGACTTGGTGCCACTTAAAGAGAATGAAGGGTCTGTCAGAGTCATGGTAAACTGATTCTTAGAATAAGAATGTCTTTTGGTTTTGTAGCTACAGATGATCAGGTTTCCATCCACTCACAAACATTGTTGGGTGTAAAAAGGTCTGAACAGGCTCTGATAATGATCGTTGCACATTTGCAGGTTTATTCTACAAACCCAGTCACATCACATCTGTCCTTCCAGCTGGAACAGTGACCGAGCATTCCAGATGCATCACACTTCCTCCAGAGCTGGCCACACCCCCCTGGTGATGTCATCTCCACTGATAGGACTTCCTTATCAAGGTTCAAGGCTCTTTATTGACATTCACATCACAAGTGGTCCATGAGGTGGTACTCAATGTACTCAGGGTCCCAGTAACACTCCAAAATAGCAAAGATGTAAAGAATAAAAAGAAACAATATTTAAGGATCTATAAACACTAAACATTAATAATGAAAAATAACACGGTGTATTAAACAGCAGCCAGAACATGAGTCTCAGACCCTCTGAGCCCACATGGACCATGGACATTATCTCTTACTGAAACTGCAACCTTCCACAGCTACTGAGCAGATCACCCAGAACCTTTCTGGACCAGAACCAGGGATAATATCTCATACAAAGGACGCAGTACATCAATAATTCAGTGGGCTGAATGATTTGTTTCCTTTTCTTCTGTAATGAGGAGGTGGGCTGACCTCGGCACCGCACGCCCATCTCCAGGTTCTGTTTGGGATTTCGGTTCAGGACCAAAGCCAGACCTTACTGACAACCTAAACATGAATCTTTACCTCCATTAGTAAATGTGTCAGGGGGATCTTACCTGGTGTTGGTTTGATAACGACGCTCCTCGTTTCTCCCCCTCTGACCAGCCACATCCAAAATTAAGCAGCGCAGGTTTAAAAAGAAAAATCGATACAAGCAAAGCAAGATGGATGTTTTTTAAATCTCCGAGCGGCTTCCAGTCCACTTCCAAACACTGTTGCTTTTTAAAGCAGAACCCGAGGCTCTTTATCGATCTGTTTGGTGCTGCCAAAACAAAAGGGCTCAAACGAGACGGGGATTAAAATAAAAAATCAGGTGAAGACAATGAGGGCAGCACGTCAACAACTGAAGACACTATTAATGGGACGCTCTGGAGACGTGCGTCATAAATGTCTCTCTAATAAAAGTGGCAGAGAACATTCAGTAAACTAATGAAGAACTGATTCCTCTGAGAAATGTTCAAAGGCCTGTCTCCAAACAGAGCAGAACATCATGAGACCGTTCAAAGAATCTCAAAGATATCTAGCACGCATGCAGCCAGAACATGAATGGACTTTGCAAGAACTTCATATTCATCTTCCACATCCAGAGCTTCTATCTAGTCAGGTGTAGGAGGCAACAGGACCAGGAGAGAAACCCAGGTGTTCCCAAACCAGAGAAGATACATGAGCCCTCCAGTGAGTTCTGGGTCTGCCCCATCCCAGTTGGACATACCTGGAAAACGTCCAAAGAGAGGCGTCCAGGACTCATGCTAATCAGAAGAACCCCCTTGTCTGAATCATTTAGATGCAGAGGAGCAGCAGCTCTACTCTGATGATGGAGCTCCTCACCCTGTGTCTTGGGCTGAGCCGGGCCACCCTTACAAAGAACACCATGTTGACCACTTCCAGGGAGGTCTTGAGGCAGCTATAAAGAACAAAGACGCTCCCCAGTGTGGGTGATTGGTCTCAGAGGAGCTTTAGAACAAAACCTTCATAGCAGTGTTGTGGTAGTTCATTACCACTGAGCTGGAAGCTGCTGTCCATGAGTTGAAGTAGGCCTGAACGATTTTGGAAAATAATCTAATTGCAATTTTTTTTTCTATAAATTGCAATTGCGATTTAAAACACGATTATTTTTTAAATATCTTCTCAAGTATTTTTCAACAAACAGAAGCAATAAATCAATCTGTTTTATAATAAACAATGCCAGATTTATTTAAAGCAGAGATTACAATAAAGCAAACTAATCTAGGCCTTTTCTTTTCACCATTTCTATTTTTTCTTGTTTCATAAACATAGTAAACATGTTAAGTGAACTTCCTAACTACTGTCTGAACTTCACATGACAGTTAATATGTTTATGTTTATGTTTATTAAATGTGTTCATTTTTTTACAAAAGAAACAATACAAGACAATCTCATAAATGATAGTGTACAAAATATAAAAAAATGAAAGGTAGCAGAAAGAAGAATAAATCTTATTATATCTGCCCCTTACTTCCAACAATCAGATTAAACAACAATAATCAACCATGTAAACAATACTAATCTTCAACCAACTTTTTCCAACAATCAGATTAAACAATGATAATCTTCAACCAACAGTATAAAAAATTAAATATAAAAAAATGACTGTTTGAAGTTCAAACAGTTGGGTCAGTGATCCCTGTCGGCTGATACTTTGCTTACTTGAAGTTGAAGAACTGGTTGTCATTCTAGCCATGCAACCATCATAAATGTCTTTGTGGTGTTTTTTTAAGTGTTGATAAAGATTTTTTAAGTGTTGATAAAGATTTGTGTCATGTGACCAGTCAAATTGCAGCCTTCGCTATTAGAAAATCTCATTTTATCATATTGCGATATTATTGCAAATGCAATTAATTGTTCAGCCAAATCAGCCCTAAGTTGAGGTGTTGAGCAGAGCATGGCGGCAGCGCTAATTCATGATGTGATGGCCCACGGGCCAATCCAGAACCTTTGTAGACACTGTGGCACGGCAGAGGTAGCCTCATGCTCAGGGGATATCAGTGCAAAAAAAAAAACAAGTTTGTAAGCTTGATTCTGTGACTGTCTGGACAAATACAAAGAAGAACCACAATCTGCTCACACGTTAAAGGCTGAAGAAGAAGAACAGGTTCTGGACCGGCCTGACCAAAGTTCTGACCTCGTTCTGAAGAAACTGTTGGAGAATTTTTAAACTCAAGTGTATCAATGAAAACTCTGTGCTGTTCAACATCAGTACTGAGCAGAAGAAGCCGTACACAGCCACGTCCCTCACCACTAACGGAGGCAAAATAAAATAAAAGACTAGTTCTGGAGATAAGTGTTTTTATGGACTGGAACTAAACAGGGAGTGAAAGTAAACCTAAATGTTTCTGCTGCAAGATACTCAAGTGGGGAGGAGTTCCTTCTGATCTCTCTTGATGCTTATTAGAGGAGGCGCAGTGATGGATCCTGGAGAGTGGAGGGAGTGTATCCATCACCAGGAGACAGGGTGGAGCCAGGGGGTGGCCAGTGGTGGCCTTGGCCATCATACATGGTAAATGGTAAATGGAGCTTATTTATATAGCGCCTTCCAGCCCCCTCTGAGGAGCCCCAAAGCGCTTTACAATACGAGCCATCTACCCATTCATACACACATTCATACACCGTTAGTGGTAGCCTGCCTTGTAGGGCGCTATCCAGACCTACCGGGAGCAGCTCGGGGTTAAGTGTCTTGCCCAGGGACACAACGACACATGGTGGGCGGATGCGGGACTCGAACCTCCGACCTTCCGATTGGGGGTCGACTGCCATTACCACTGTGCCACATCCATCTCTGGCCACCCCAAGTGCCACCCGGATCATTTGAGGAAACTTTGCTTTTAGGAAATATAAAAACTAGAAAACATTTTTTTAAAGGAGAGGGGTGGTCATTAAACACACACACACACGCACACGCACGCACACACACGGGATGACAGCCATCTTGGATTTTAATGTGGCAACCCAATTTTTCACAGGAACCTTTCTCATGCCTTGATGCAGCTACAAACCAAAGTGAACGTCAGTACCTCGTTTATTTTTCAGGATTTTGTTTTTTTCACAACACGAACAGTTGGACCGACAGGCAGACGGTATTTGTAAATGGTAAATGGTAAATGGAGCTTATTTATATAGCGCTTTCCAGCCCCCTATGAGGGGCCCCAAAGTGCTTTACAATACCAACCATCCACACATTCATACACACGTTCATACACCGGTAGCGGCAGACTGCCATGCAAGGCGCTGCCAGTCCTACCGGGAGCAACTCGGGGTTAAGTGTCTTGCCCAGGGACACAACGACACATGGTGTGGGGAACCGGGATTCGAACCTCCAACCTTCCGATCGGGGGATGACTGCCATTACCACTACACCACGGCCGCCCCATATTTCACTCAGCAACGGGGAACAATAAAGCAATTTGCAAATAAATAAAGGAAGAATAAAGATAAATGTTCTAACTTGTATTTTTGTATATTTGTATGAACTTTTCTTGATTTAATGTTTCAGTAAATCAAAGAAAGTCGTGAAATAGTGATGAAGCACATCTCAGCCCCACTCATTTCTCCATCCATCCATCCATCCATTTTCGTCCGCTTATCCGGGGTCGGGTCGCGGGGGTAGTAGCCTAAGTAGGGAGGCCCAGACTTCCCTCTCCCCAGCCACTTGGAGCAGCTCCTCTGGGGGAATCCCAAGGCGTTCCCAGGCCAGCCGAGAAACATAGTCCCTCCAGCGTGTCCTGGGTCTTCCTCTGGGTCTCCTCCCGGTGGGACATGCCCGGAACACCTCACCAGGGAGGCGTCCAGGAGGCATCCTAACCAGATGCCCGAGCCACCTCAACTGGCTCCTCTCGATGTGGAGAAGCAGCGGCTCTACTCCGAGTCCCTCCCGGATGACTGAGCTTCTCACCCTATCTCTAAGGGAGAGTCCAGACACCCTGCGGAGAAAACTCATTTCAGCCGCTTGTATCCGAGATCTCGTTCTTTCGGTCATAACCCAAAGCTCATGACCATAGATGAGGGTGGGAACGTAGATCGATCGGTAAATTGAGAGCTTTGCCTTTTGACTCAGCTCTCTCTTCACCACGACAGACCGGTACAGCGCCCGCTTCACTGCGGATGCTGCACCTATCCGCCTATCGATCTCACGCTCCAGTTTTCCCTCATTCGTGAACAAGATCCCGAGATACTTAAACTCCTCCACTTGGGGCAGGACCTCCTCCCCGACCCGGAGAGGGCATGCTACCCTTTTCCGGCTCAAGACCATGGCCTCGGATTTGGAGGAACTGATCCTCATCCCGGCCGCATCACACTCGGCTGCAAACCGCTCCAGTGAAAGTTGTAAATCACGAACCCACTCATTTCTCTGCTCAATGAATTTTTATTTCGTCACCCAGCCGATAGATAACAGCTAGTTCTCTTAGGTGGGTCAGAATTCAGAGCTGGGATGAGGGGGTGCTGCGTCCACAGACGCTCCATTACTCCCATCAATCAGATGGCCGGCTGAGGCGTGAATGGACGGGCTGAAGGTGCGCAGCAGAGTCCGATAGAGACAGATTTAAAAGGCCACCACTGGGAAATTCATTGCTCCTGGCACAGTCCTTCATCAGACACTGGACCGGGGAAAAGTCTGAAATCAGTTTGAATACCGATGCTTCATCCCTCTGTGGAGGAAGATGAGGTCTCAATGATAACTTGCTCTATTTACAAAAAATAGATATTAATACTGTAGTTTCTAGTTATCTTCTAAATACAACCTCATATTTTAATCCTGGGAAACTATCCAAAGCAAATCCAAAACAGATGTAATCATGTGAGAACATTTATTTAATTTGACTAATGTTTTATTTTC
>JBBPBX010111693.1:0-10695 GCA_038048925.1 Garcialebias charrua | reverse complement strand
TCAAAGGCCTTGTATGAGCTGAAATCAAAACATGAAAAGAAAAATAAAGATACAGTATAAATGAGCAAATAAATGAGTAAAAGTTTTTCAGTTGACTTGAAATTTATTTTGATCTTAACTATGGTCTAGAAAAGCTAAAACAACCTTTTTGAACTAAAAATGAAATGGATCAAAACGCTTTTCTTCAGCGTGTCCATCTTCTTGGGGGAATAAGGAATAAGTTCACTCTGAGGGAATAAGGGTTTCTTCTTGTAGAAATAAGGAATAAAGAGTTTCTTAGTTTCTTCTTGGGGAAAGAGTTTCTTGGGGGAATGAGATTCTTTGGGGAAAAGGGATAAGTTCAGTTTCTTTCTGGGGAGAGAATGACTCTGTTCTGTAGGATCTTCTCTCTATTTGCTTTCAGCTCTCTCAGAGTTCAGGCATTGGAGAGTGTCTTGTCTTGTGGGCTAAGGGTGTAAGTGCATTCCTTAGCACAAGCATTGGGTTGGATGGGGGACCAAAGTACAAAAGACCCCTCCCAATTTTGTGGCAATGCTCCCAGCCAACATGCACAGGTGGGCCCCATATGGTTTACATATGTGCAATGGGTCCCAAAAGGTTTTGTCCACGGTTTCCATGGTGGCTCCACATGGGTTTGCCCAGATAGATTTTAATGGGCCCTGACTGGGTTTTCAGTGGGACACATATGTTTAACTTAAATGAGATCCATGTAAAACCCATGTGTGTGCCTTGAAGAATATCTACCTGGGACTAAACTGGGTCCCAACTGGGCTAAAAATATGGGTAATAAGTGGGTTTGTCCACGATTTCCATGGTGACCCCACATGGGTTTGCCCAGATAGATTTTAATGGGCCTTAACTGGGTTTTTAGTGGGACCCAGATGTTTAACTTAATTGAGACCCATGTAAAACCCATGTGTGTGCCTTGAAGAATATCTACCTGGGACTAAACTGGGTCCCAACTGGGCTAAAAATATGGGTAATAAGTGGGTCTGTCCACGGTTTCCATGGTGGCCCCACGTGGGTTTGCCCAGATAGACGTTAATAGGCCCTGACTGGGCTTTCAGTGGATCCCAGATGGTTAACTTACACGAGGTCCATGTAAAACCCATGTGTGTTGCCTTGAAGAATATCTACCTGGGACTAAACTGGGTCCCAACTGGGCTAAAAATATGGGTAATAAGTGGGTTTGTCCACGGTTTACATGGTGACCCCACATGGGTTTGCACAAATAGATTTTAATGGGCCCTGACTGGGCTTTCAGTGGTTCCCAGATGGTTAACTTACATGAGGCCCATGTAAAACTCATATGTGTACCTTCAAGGATATTTTCCTGGGTGTTAATGTTGTCCCAGCTGGGCTAGAATATGGGCAACAAGTTAATTTGCAGTTTCCATGGTGGCCCCACATGGGTTTGCCCATACATTTTTAAGGCACTGACTGGGTTTTCAGTGGGACTCAGATGGTTAACTTACATGAGGCCCATTAAAGACCCACGTGTGTTCTTACCAGCATAATTTACGTATCGGATTTTCCGATGCAACCTGCCGATATTTCCAATCCTTGAAGTATGTCAGAGCACATATATTGTACCATACTCTGTGACTTCTGTCTTAACATTATGTGAGTTAAACCCAAAGAAGACACTCTGGGCCTCACAACAGATAATACCCAATATTTAACAAGAGGAGGTCTGTAACACAGACGTCCTTCTGACTCATGGTTCATCCCGGAACA
Source organism: Garcialebias charrua (assembly GCA_038048925.1). Taxonomy (NCBI): domain Eukaryota; kingdom Metazoa; phylum Chordata; class Actinopteri; order Cyprinodontiformes; family Rivulidae; genus Garcialebias; species Garcialebias charrua. The sequence continues at coordinate 8,958 of JBBPBX010111693.1, read as the reverse complement.
CTAAAATACTGCTAAACATTATGGGAAATCAACACAGTTCACTCCCCGTTTTTTTAGTTTCGTTTTTGATTGTGGCACTATGAGTTGTAATTCTTGTTGGTTTTGATCAACAGATACAGATTTAAGCTATACATTGAATTTATTTAAATCCAATGCATAGTTTAAATCTGTATCTGTTGATCCCACATTTATACCACTTGGGATAAATACAGTTAGCCCACATGGACTCCCCATGCTGGGCACATTATACTAAAACCACATGGGTCCTATATACTGATGCACATATCTGTCCCATTCCCAGTTAGCCCACATAAAAATGAGCTGGGGCCTATACTGTATATACATGCCCAGGTTGAAGCCATATAAGGTCATCCCACATTTAGCCCACTTGGGGTAAATACAGTTAGCCCATAAGGGCTTCCCATAATGGGCCCATTATACTAAAACCACATGGGTCGCATATAATAATGCCCATTTCTGTCCCATTCCCAGTTAGCCCACATACAATTCAGCTGGGGCTTATATATCTATGCCCAGGTTCAACCCATGTAAGGTCAGCCCACACTTATCCCAATTGGGGTAAATACAGTTAGCCCACATGTGCTTCCCATGCTGGACCCATTATACCGAAACCACATGGGTCCCATATAATATTGCCCATTTCTGTCCCATTCCCAGTTAGCCCACATAAAAATGAACTGGGGCCTATATATACATGCCCAGGTTGAAGCCATGTAAGGTCATCCCACATTTAGCCCACTTGGGGTAAATACAGTTAGCCCATAAGGGCTTCCATCCTGGGCCCATTATACTAAAACCACATGGGTCCCATATAATAATGTCCATTTCTGGCCCATTCGCAGTTATCCCACTTAAACACGAACTGGGACTTATACATTCATGCCCAGGTTCAACCCATGTAAGGTCAGCCCACTCTTATACCACGGGGTAAATACAGTCTGCCCACATGGGTTCCCCTGTAGGGCCCATTATACTAAAACCACATGGGTCCCATATAATATTGCCCTTTTCTGTCTTATTCCCAGTTAGCCCACATAAAAATGAACTGGGGCCTATATATACATGCCCAGGTTGAAGCCATGTAAGGTCATCTCACATTTAGCCCACTTAGGTTAAATACAGTTAGCCCATAAGGGCTTCACATGCTGGGCCCGTTATACTAAAACCACATGGGTCCCATATAATAATGTCCATTTCTGTCCCATTCGCAGTTATCCCACATAAACACGAACTGGAACCTATACATTCATGCCCAGGTTCAACCCATGTAAGGTCAACCCACTCTTATACCACTTGGGGTAAATACAGTCTGTCCACATGGGCTTTCCATGCAGGGCACAATATACTAAAATCACATGGGTCCCATATACTGATGCACATATCTGTCCCATTCCCAGTTAGCCCAAATAAAATTGAACTGGGGCCAATATATCTATGCCCAGGTTCAACCCATGTAAGGTCAGCCCACACTTATCCCAATGGGGGTAAATACAGTTAGCCCATAAGGGCTTCCCATGCTTGGCCCATTATACTAAAACCACATGGGTCCCATATAAAATTGCCCATTTATGTCCCATTGCCAGTTAGTCCACATAAAAATGTACTGGGCCCTATATATCCATGCTCAGGTTCAACCCATGTAAGGTGATCCCACATTTATATCACTTGAGATAAATACAGTTAGCCCACATAGGCTTTCCATGCTAGGTACATTATACTAAAATCACATGGGTCCCATATACTGATGCACATATCTTTCCCATTCCCAGTTAGCCCAAATAAAATTGAACTGGGACCAATATATCTATGCCCAGGTTCAACCCATGTAAGGTCAGCCCACACTTATCCCAATTGGGGTAAATATAGTTAGCCCACATGTGCTTCCCATGCTGGGCCCATTATACCGAAACCACATGGGTCCCATATAATATTGCCCATTTCTGTCCCATTCCTAGTTAGCCCACATACAAATGAACTGGGGCCTATATATACATGCTTAGGTTGTAGCCATGTAAGGTCATCCCACATTTAGCCCACTTGGGGTAAATACATTTAGCCCATAAGGGCTTCCCATGCTGGGCCCATTATACTAAAACCACATAGGTCCCATATAATAATGCCCATTTATGTCCCATTCCCAGTTAGCCCACATACAATTGAACTGGGGCCTATATATCTATGCCCAGGTTCAACCCATGTAAGGTCAGCCCACACTTATCCCAATTGGGGTAAGATCAGTTAGCCCACATGGGCTTCCCATGCTGGGTCCATCATACCAAAACCACATGGGTCCCATATAATATTGCCCATTTCTGTCCCATTCCCAGTTAGCCCACATAAAAATGAACTGGGACCTATATGTCCATGCCAATGCTAAAACCATGTAAGGTCATCCGACACTTATCCCACTTGGGGTCAATACAGTTAGCACACATGAGCTTCTCATACTGTGACCATTATACTAAAACCACATGGGTCCCATATAATGATGCCCATTTCTGTCCCATTCCCAGTTAGCCCACATAAAAATGTACTGGGCCCTATATATCCATGCCCAGGTTGAACCCATGTAAGGTGATATTACATTTATACCACTTGGGATAAATACAGTTAGCCCATATGGGCTTCCCATGTTGGGCCCATTATACCAAAACCACAAGGGTCCCATATGATATTGCCCATTTCTGTCCCATTCCTAGTTAGCCCACATAAAAATGAACTGGGGCCTATATATCCATGTCAAGGCTGAACCTATGCAAGGTCACCCGACACTTATCCCACTTGGGGTCAATATAGTTGGCACACATGGGCTTCCCATACTGTAACCATTATACTAAAACCACATGGGGCCCATATAATGATGCCCATTCCCAGTTAGTCCACATACAAATGTACTGGGCCCTATATATCCATGCCCAGGTTGAACCCATGTAAGGTGATCCCACATTTATACCACTTGGGATAAATACAGTTAGCTTACATGGACTTCCCATGCTGGGCACATTATACTAAAATCACATGGGTCCCATATACTGATGCACATATCTGTCCCATTCCTAGTTAGCCCAAATAAAATTGAACTAGGACCAATATATCTATGCCTAGGTTCAACCCATGTAAGGTCAGCCCACACTTATCCCAATTGGGGTAAATATAGTTAGCCCACATGTGCTTCCCATGCTGGGCCCATTATACCGAAACCACATGGGTCCCATATAATATTGCCCATTTCCGTCCCATTCCTAGTTAGCCCACATACAAATGAACTGGGGCCTATATATACATGCTTAGGTTGTAGCCATGTAAGGTCATCCCACATTTAGCCCACTTGGGGTAAATACATTTAGCCCATAAGGGCTTCTAATGCTGGGCCCATTATACTTAAACAACATAGGTCCCATATAATGATGCCCATTTCTGTCCCATTCCCAGTTAGCCCACATAAAAATGTACTGGGCCTTATATATCCATGCCCAGGTTGAACCCATGTAAGGTGATCCTACATTTATACCACTTGGGATAAATACAGTTAGCCCATATGGGCTTCCCATGTTGGGCCCATTATACCAAAACCACAAGGGTCCCATATGATATTGCCCATTTCTGTCCCATTCCCAGTTAGCCCACATAAAAATGAACTGGGGCCTATATATCCATGTCAAGGCTGAACCCATGCAAGGTCACCCGACACTTATCCCACTTGGGGTCAATATAGTTGGCACACATGGGCTTCCCATACTGTGACCATTATACTAAAACCACATGGGGCCCATATAATGATGCCCATTCCCAGTTAGTCCACATACAAATGTACTGGGCCCTATATATCCATGCCCAGGTTGAACCCATGTAAGGTGATCCCACATTTATACCACTTGGGATAAATACAGTTAGCTTACATGGACTTCCCATGCTGGGCACATTATACTAAAATCACATTGGTCCCATATACTGATTCACATATCTGTCCCATTCCCAGTTAGCCCAAATAAAATTGAACTAGGGCCTATATATCTATGCCCAGGTTCAACCCATGTAAGGTCAGCCCACACATCCCAATTGTGGTAAATACAGTTAGCCCACATGTGCTTCCCATGATGGGCCCATTATACCGAAACCACATGGGTCCCATATAATATTGCCCATTTCTGTCCCATTCCCAGTTAGCCCACATACAAATGAACTGGGGCCTATATACTGTTTACATGCCCAGGTTGAAGCTATGTAAAGTCATCCCATATTAATCTCACTAGGGGTAAATACAGTTAGCCCATAGGGGCTTCCCATGCTCGGCCCATTATATTAAAACCACATGGGTCCCATATAATAATGCCAATTTCTGTCCCATTCGCAGTTAACCCACATAAAAACGAACTGGGACCTTTATATTCATGCCCAGGTTCAACCCATGTAAGGTCAGCCCACACTTATCCCAATTGGGGTAAATACAGTTAGTCCACATGGGCTTCCCATGCTGGGCCCATTATACCAAAACCACATGGGTCCCATATAATGATGCCCATTTCTGTCCCATTCCCAGTTAGCCCACATAAAAATGTACTGGGCCCTATATATCAATGCCCAGGTTGAACCCATGTAAGGTGATCCTACATTTATACCACTTGGGATAAATACAGTTAGCCCATATGGGCTTCCCATGTTGGGCCCATTATACCAAAACCACATGGGTCTCATATGATATTGCCCATTTCTGTCCCATTCCCAGTTAGCCCACATAAAAATGAACTGGGGCCTATATATCCATGCCAGGGTGGGGCCTATATATCCATGCCAAGGCTGAACCCATGTAAGGTCACCCGACACTTATCCCACTTGGGGTCAATATAGTTAGCACACATGGGCTTCCCATACGGTGCCCATTATACTAAAACCACATGGGGCCCATATAATGATGCCCATTCCCAGTTAGCCCACATAAAAATGTACTGGGCCCTATATATCCATGCCCAGGTTGAACCCATGTAAGGTGATCTCACATTTATACTACTTGGGATGAATACAGTTAGCTTACATGGACTTCCCATGCTAGGCACATTATACTAAAATCACATGGGTCCCATATACTGATTCACATATCTGTCCCATTCCCAGTTAGCCCAAATAAAATTGAACTAGGGCCTATATATCTATGCCCAGGTTCAACCCATGTAAGGTCAGCCCACACTTATCCCAATTGGGGTAAATACAGTTAGCCCACATGTGCTTCCCATGATGGGCCCATTATACCGAAATCACATGGGTCCCATATAATATTGCCCATTTCTGTCCCATTCCCAGTTAGCCCACATACAAATGAACTGGGGCCTATATATAAATGCCCAGGTTGAAGCCATGTAAGGTCATCCCATATTTAGCTCACTAGGGGTAAATACAGTTAGCCCATAGGGGCTTCCCATGCTCGCCCCATTATATTAAAGGGGACCACAGATAGGTTTTTAAAAATTTTATGGTATGTCTTTGGGGTTACCAGACAGTGTTCATTCAATTTAATACACAAAATAATTCTTAGATAATCAATTATACCCTTTTTAATTCTGTCATTTTTAACTTTCATTTTGAACGACCGGTTTATGATAATGAGATCTCGTGGCACGCCCTTCAAAGATTTGCTTACATTAACTCCGCCCTCCAAAGGCAGATGAGGATGTCTGAAGTGAGGCTGAGCTGTAACTGGACCGCGCAACATATTTATTGTGTGGGACAGATCAGACGTGTACAAGTTGTCGTGTCATTTTTAATTTTTCCTCTGTAAATGTCCAACTCCCTTCCTGACGTCTCCCTCCCTCTCCCTGTGCGCGCGAGCTGATCGGATGTCACTCGCGGTCGCGGACACACACACACACATACATACACACACACACTCACAGCAGGGCTTTGTTATCTGTGTCCCCTTCGCTCAGCCGCGCTTCGGGCACGGCACACACACACACACACACACACACATACACACACACACACACACACACACACACATGGGTTTGTCAATGAGGTTTAGCCGTACGTAGTCTGTCCTGCTAATGACACATAAACCAACACACACACACACACAGCAACATGCTGCATATCGCTGTTCATTCAAGCCTCCCATCTGAAATCTCTCAATTTTAAATCTGCTTAGTGCACGTTCCATTATCTGGGCCAGGAGGATCAGAGAGTTAGCTGGCTAGACTCTGTGACATTTTTTGCCATGAAATCAGGAAAAACAACCGTCACGTCTTTTTATAATGAAGTGGGTGGAGCCGCACCAGGGGTTGCTAGATGAGGGACTGGACTCAGGTTCGAGGTGGGTTGTCCTGGCGCTTGTGACGTCACAAGCGCGATGATATTTTCATCACAGTGAAATTAATATACTTAGAGTAAATAGGGCTCGAACGAGCGTAAGCTCAAACTTTGTTTATTCCTTCCTGGAATAAGTTATCTTGAGCCAGAGGCCAGGAGCTGACGCATTTTCTGATGAACGACGCGGATCCCAGGAGACGTTGACACGTAAACGAGAACCGGTTCGGACGTACTGGACCTGCAACGATTCTGTACGCCTGAAAGGCTGGTACCATCTCCTTATAAGACTAGTCGTCTTCAAGGTAAAGAGCTGTTTACAAACGTACCTGGATTTAGCGGAAGTCGGATGGAAAGTGTCATCTCTGGTTACACTCAAGATAAATAACTTCCTCCTTTAACCTCTCCTTCTTAAATATCTCTTTTCCCCTCAATTCTAAGCTGGAAACTATTTAAGTCATAGAGCCTCAGACTAAGTATGTTAACATCCTGTATTGAAGTCTGTTGTGTTACATTTAAGTGTGCTGACGTGTTAAATTGCAAGAAAGTGTGAATCATGTCAATCAAGTGTAATGATGTTGATTTTAGTTGATTTATTATAAATAAATGGTAGTGTCTTTTGACATACCAAACTAAGTCAACGTTCTCTGTCACTTAATGGCTTTATTTATTTATCCATCATAAAGATCACAGAAATATTGGGTAAACTGAAAAAGAAAAGAATCCGTGAAATTACTATTCAATCTGAATAAGTAATTAATTAAGGATAAAGAGGTCAGCTTAATACTGACCCCTGATAAAATCCTTTACATCTGGGTGGCACCGTATGTGTTTAAAGACACAATATGGTGGATACTCTCATGTTACTTCATCTGGTGCTCGTACTGTTTTCTGAAAGTTTATTGATAAATCTGTGATCTCTCATGAACTGTAACGTCATGTTTGCATAATAGGATCCAAGTTTTAAACTCTGAGGATAATAATTTTGGCTGGAAGTGTTCAAGACAGGCAGATTCTGCATGTTTTTTATCATTTGAAGCTGAGAGATTGTTATTTGTTCAACTCTTTAACACGCTGTTGGAAGCTTTAGGTGAGGTTTTGTCAGCCCGTGGTCTGTGAGGGGTTCTGGTTCGGTTCGATCCAGTTCACGCACAGACTCCTGTACAAAGCTTTGTTGACCGCCAAGTCAAACTGCCTGAAAGCTATTGTTAACATCTACCAGATCGCTGTGTGTGGTATTTTTACATTTTAGAACAGGTCAAAAAAGCATATTACTGTTAGAACGTTGTCGGCTGGGTTCTGTCAGACCCGAGTCCTGCTCCATTAAAAAGTGGATCGGAACCGACCTTGAAGTGGCTCCCTGTGAGAGTCCGTGTTTGTTCAACAGCTGCAGTGTTGGGTTACTAAGCGTAACTAAGTTGGCCTATCTAGGTGTGCTCGCCGCATATTTCAGAATTTTGGAAAGTTAATTTGAAGCGTTTGAGTTGTGGATAGTCTGTAGAATTGGGTTCTGCTGTGCTAAGCTAACGTTAAAGCGACGTGTCATACATGTTTGTTTATGAGCTGTGATTGGATAAAAAGAGAGTCGTGATCTGTCAATCACGTCTCGTATCTGTAAAGCGCTGATTCGCTGAAGTGGGGACGCACGCCGATACGGCCAGCCCACTTTTGTCATCGTTTCCGGCACTGCATTGGTTGATGGTAATAAAACTACATTCACCATGAACGCTTGGGAAAAGAACTACATGCGCTGTGATTGATTGGTTGACGTCACGTTTCTGTGTAGCGAGCTCTGCCTCGCTCAAGTACGGAAGCTGGTGACGCGCTACGTCGACCCGCCTATTTCTTGTCGTCATTTCCAGTTGCGGCACTTTGGGTGACAGGCAGTTCACACTCACAGGACAAACGGAGATTTCACTTAAAGTTTAAAAACTCATTTGAAGCCATCTAAACGGTCTAACAACATAAATTTGTCTCTGACAAGAACGTGGTTCGAGCGGTTATCACGGACAAACTAGAAACTAACTCTAAAAGTTTGTTTTTATTTTAAATACTGAATAGAAAAAATCAGTCGCCACTCGCCTCGTGATAACATTGAGACTTGAAGCTGCCCCCTGTTGGTTAAAAGACGTTAACAGATGAGTTTTCTCATAGAACATCATAAAAAGTCAGCATTTTTATGGTGAAATTACCGGCTTTAAAATTGTTCTGTACACAAACAAAAACTCCTGTTTATTTTAAATAAAAAATTTAGAATAACAGAGGTACAGACAAACAATTTATGCTCATTTTAAATACTGAAGAGATTTAAAATAACACTCAAAAAGCATCTTTTATTTGATTTTCAAATTAAATAAAAAATAAAAAAATGATGGAGAACAGATCCAAAAAAGCTAAGTCTGGTCCTCTGGACATTCAAAAAACAAAACAAAACAAAGCAAAAAAAACTGTAGAAACGTTTCGTCTTTCGTCCGAAAGACTTCCTCAGTCTGAGAAGCTGTATTCAGCTCAGTCTTATAAATAGCACCCTCCCACAGTGGATCAACCAGTTGGCTGATGACAGCCGAAACCAGCTGCTCACATGATCAAGGAGGACCATCAGCCTGACGATGGATCGTTAACACCCTGATGGTTGTTTGC
>JBBPBX010111692.1:0-10695 GCA_038048925.1 Garcialebias charrua | reverse complement strand
TGCAGCTGATTTGATCATTAAAGTGCATTTATTAAGAAAACATTAGATTGATACACACATTTACTATAACTTCGAGTAAAAAATAATGTGTTTTAAGTGTTAATCTTGTTAATTTATTGTTAAATTCCTCATGTGCACGCTCTCGTGGCTGCCATTTGGTAGCCCATTGATCATTTGACACAATACATTTACGGGTTGCCAGCGGTGACACGTAACAAACGCGACGTGTCAGCCGTGATGCATAATAGCGACATATACAGTATAGTGAAGCAACATATTTATGGATTTTCCCACTTTTTAGACATATTTGGACTGATGCAACTTATAGGACGGAGCAACATGTACAGCGGAAAATACGATTTTACATATACAGGTAGCCCCCGACTTACGGCGATTCGATTTTACGAACGCGCTCCCGTTGAAAAGCATTGCTTCGAGTTACGTCGTTGATGCAACTTTACACCAAAAAATACGGTACCTGTAGAATCGAAACGCAGGCAGGACAGCGGGAAGGATGAGGGAAGGCAACACTTCAGCCAAAAAGTTCAGCACTTTATGAAACAGTTAAAACTGATATTGTCAACAAGCCCTGGAGCTGATTAAAGCCCTGCCCTGATGATGATGATGATGATGATGACCGAGAGATTCAACCATCTCATAACAACTGTTCAAGAAGAGGTACAGTATTGTTGTTTTATTATTATTATCTAATTAACTGTTTTAGTTTAAAATTATAATCTTATTAACTCTTTTTTTTTACCTCTTTGTGTTTTATTTCAAGTCTGGGACAGAGATTGCAGCTGAGTCTTCCTCTTCAGGGAAATCCACCAGAGATCACCTGCAGCTAAGAAGTGTGTGATGACTGAACTCTGAACTTTTCCAGGGACCTGTCCCACTTGGAGGAGCAGGTCCAAGAAGAGGTTGTTGTGAGTAATGAAGCCAAATACAGCCACACTGCTGCTACTGTTGTTATTGAGATGATTTTCTCCACCACTGGAGATATTCACTGCAACTAGATCTGTGCTTTTAGCAGAAAATGTGGACAAGTTGGTCTTTTTGGACAAAAACTTGAAACCTGATTAGTTAGATTGTAAACAGTCTGTTGCTGCTTATTGTTCTGGTTCTGACTGTTATTGTATTTATTAAGATTTTTATTATTGTTAGTACAGTTTATTTATTGTAAAGAGTGACGTTTATTTAAAATATCATCCAAATGGGTTGCTTTTATTTATTTCTATACAAACGTATTTTTTACTAGGCATATTTCAAAATAAAATTTTTGTAAGTCTTTATTTTGTCTTTTTTGTACCAAAAATTAACCGAACCGAGCCCTCCTTGAAACTGAACCGAAATGTGATTTTAGCGTAGCGTTACACCCCTAATTTATATACATATAAATATATATACCGTACTTTCCGACCTAAAAGTCGCACCGCCTTATATGTCGCATCAGTCCAATTATGTCCAATAAAGTGGAAAAATCCATAAATGTGTCGCACCTCCATATACGTCGCATCTACAGGTAGTCCTCGACTTACGAACGAGTTCCGTTACTACGGCCGTTCGCAAGTCAAAAATCGCCGCAAGTCGAAAACACGAGCCGCCACTTATACACGTACATGTAAAGTACTGTACAGTTACCAAGCACTTCGCCTATCCTAACACAGTACCCTACATAATTATCAAAAAACACATACAGTACATTTGGAAGGAAAAATATAGTTAATTTCTTACTGTGAGCTGGCCTGTCTCCGTCCGAGCTCTGCAGCTTCCAGCTGCTTCACGTGGTCCAAACTGTTTACAGGAAGGCCTGTTAGCATGTTAACTCCATACATTTTGAGCCATAATGAAGGGAAAAAGAGTTAATAACTTACATGTAAAATAAACCTCAAGGTAAATGAAAGTGTCTTAAAATGGAGCTTTGAGGTACCCCAGAGTTAAAAAGGGTCACAGAAGAATGCATCCCTAAATGAACAGAGAAAATTATTTGATAAATATTAAGGAAACCTATAAGTCCTGCACCTTAACATCATGTCACATTGGGAAACTAAGAACGTTATCTGCAACAACAAAAAAAAGTCAACTTGGGTCTAGGTTTTTTTTACATTAACATTCAGTAGTATGACTTACTTTTTCTCATTACACCATTACACAGCTGTTTGTGTTTTAATTGGTTCATATGTGAATGTGCATATGTAAGATTGATTATATATTGTGTGTGTATGTAATTCAGGCTGCTGCCAGACCAGGCCGTGTTCTCCAGTGTGGTGGTGATGTTGCAGTCGGTGCAGGAGCAGAGCGACTCAGTGCTGCCGCTCTTTGTCCTCCGCTCTGCCCTCTATTTACTGGCCGTGACTCAGGACAAGAGCCCCGGTCTTGACAAGGTATCACATCAAAAAACAAAACACACTGTAGCACACTAAAGTATTGTATCAGCTACAAACTACAGTAGCATTGTTTAAGTTGTTTCATTTAGCTTTGTTTTGGGATTTTTAGGAAAACCTCCATGATTATTTATTGCTTTTGCTTAAAACAGAAAACATTTTTCACTAATTAACAGTTTCTTAAGGAGGTCTTAATGAAATACTGTATCTACAGTGTGTCAAGCTTTAGTCTAAATACAAAACAATTACGGTATATAAAAAAGTGGCTGTGCCAGCGCAGTTAGTTCCACAGTTTTGAAACCCTTAGATCAGGGGGGCTATTTAACTGTTGGCCCGCGGCCACTTCCCGGCTCGCACATGACTTCAGTCCAGCCCACCAACCATTTATTTCTTGGGGGTGGGGTTGTGTTTTGTTTGAGTTCATTTTATTGCATTTACGATTCAATGCAACAAAATAAACACTTTTAAAAGGTAACAGTCATTTTAACACATTTTAACTTCTGTGGGGTGTATCAGAGCTGATTGCAAAAAAGAAAACACTTCACTTCAATACTGTATATGAACCAACAGTTTGACAGTTCTCAATACCATCAAACCACAGAAAAACTAACATGCTAGTTAAAACACTGATTGTTTTCCCAATTTTCCCCTTTCAAATACATATATGTTTCAGCTATGTACAGTTGATTATGATCCCTCTGTTGGCATAATTTCAAGTTATATGTTTAAATTACTGCTAAACCAAACAAGTAGTATAACAGCTGGACAGATAAGACAGATTAAAAATTTGTTTGTTGTAGTTTCTTAATCATATTTCAGCTCCAAACACCTGATATTAACTAGGGGTCAATTCTACTGTTTTGTTTTTGGTTTGAAGGCTAATATTAAGAAGTTTTGAGTAAATTAACCTTTTAAATTATAATTATTTATGTTTAGTTTTGTTAATAGTACATTCAATGACAAATAGATGGGAAAATAAATAAAGAGCAACAATAATAATGGTAAACATAATTATTCTGAGTAAGTTACTGTTGCACGATGGTCAGTGCTGTGGTTTTGTAATTCTAAGGTTGCAGGTCTTAGCCCAGTTTGTATCAGGAAGGGCATCTGGTGTAAAACAAATGCTAAATTTTCATGCTAGTTTGTTCAGTGTGGCAACCCCTGCAGAAGACATTTAAACAAAACAAACTCAAAAATATGCTATTAAGTTAAAATTTAAGTGATTTTTTTTTATTACATACTACAGTACCTTCTAAATAACCTCAAACTCATTTAGATAACCTGCATTTCAGAATATTAACCTAATTAAGCAATCTTTCATGTAAATAGTTTTTCTCCCTATTTTAGTTAAATGGTCTCAGTTTTATTTAATCCACTTTCATTTAATTTTTGTTCAGTGACTCAGCCCTAATTACGTGACTTTAATATCAACTCATTGTGCTCTTTGAAGAAACATTCAAAGGCAACCAATGTGGTTTTAATGTTTTCAGATTTTATCAAGATGAAAGTGCCTGATGTTTTTTTTTTCTGTTAGCAGAGAAAAAACAGCAAGATCAGGAGCTAAATTGCTGTGTGATTTAATACGAAAACCCCTTAAAGTGAAAGGTGTGAAATACTCAGAATCACAGCTCAACAGCTGTTATCCATTTTCAGACACAAAGGCTGTGTAGTTCTTTAGATTATACTACAGCTAAGAATATTAATCTAGTTAAGTCCTTTTCTTTCTCTAAAGCTAAGCAGAACAAAGAGCATCCCAATATGTGTTGCTTCATCTCAAAAACAGCTGCTCTGAAAGTGCATAGTGTGAGTTTCTACTAAATAAGCCAGTCTTATTAGTAGGAGAGATCATATCTCTCCTGTTTTAGCTTCTTTCCATTGGCTCCCTGTCAAATTTAGAACTGAATTCAAAATCTTACTTCTAACCTACAAAGCTGTCAACAACCTAGCTCCATCTTATATTCAAGGTTTTATTGTTCCATATTTTTTACTGTGGAAAAAAAGCAGAATGGGAGGAAGATATTTCAGTTATCAGGCTCCTCTCTTGTGGAACCAACTTCCAGTTTCTGTCCATGAGGCTGACACATTGTAAATGGTAAATGGAGCTTATTTATATAGCGCTTTCCAGCCCCCTGTGAGGAGCCCCAAAGCGCTTTACAATACCAGCCATCCACCCATTCATTCACACATTCATACACCGGTAGTGGTAGCCTGCCTTGCAAGGTGCCATCCAGACCTACCGGGAGCAACTCCGGGTTAAGTGTCTTGCCCAGGGACACAACAACACATGGTGGGCGGACGCGGGATTCGAACCTCCAACCTTCCGATCAGGGGACGACTGCCATTACCACTACACCACGGTCGCCCCTAAACTTGTCCAGTTTTAAGACTCGGATTAAGACTTTCCTTTTTGATAAATCCTATACAGTAGTTAGGGTTGGCTTGTTATGCTGCTATACTGTAGGTTTAAACTACTGGAGGACAAATTGAACTCATTTCCTTAAATAATTTGTTAAAATTGAATACCCTGATGCATGCTCAATAATCCAGGTAGAAAAATCTAAAAAAGCTAAGTCTGGTCCTCTGGACATTCAAAAACGGATATAATTGAATGTCCAGAGGACCAGACTTAGCTTTTTTAGATTAAAATTAAATAGTTTTCATTTGATACTATTTCTATCTTAACATGTGATTCTTGACCTGCCATTTTGTATCTGTTCCTCTCAAACCCAGCCGGTCAAAGCAGATGTCCACTTGTCATGAGCCTGGTTCTGCTGAAAGTTTCTTCCTCCTGAGGGAGTTTTCCTTTCCACTGTTGCCTTCATACTTGCTCAAGAAGAGAGTTCTGTGATGGAGTTAAATTCAAAGCAGTCTGCTCCTCAGATAAATAATGTTAAATTATTATTTTTATATACTGTATGAATGTTTCTGTTCAGTGCCCTGAGATGACTTCTGTTGTGAATTGGCGCTAAATAAATAAAGTGAATTGAACTGAATTGAATTGAATAGGCTATATGCCACGGATAGTGGTGACATACTTCCGTTAAAATGTAGGACATGCACTGCACTTCCGGTTCCGGTCCACTGCAGTTGTTGTTAGCAGTAGCTTCTAGGAACAGACCATGTAAAAGACACAAAAGGTAAATTATCTGCGAGTTACTGGTACAACAAGTGAGATTTGTTGTGTGCCGTTGTGTCCAGTGAATAGCAAGTACAATAGAGCGCTTAGTTTTTTACATTTTAATGCCAGAGTTTGTGGCTAACCGAGTTAGCCTTTAAAGCTAACACTCGGTTGTAGCCGGCGTTTCAAACCTCAGGATATTCAAGAGCCAGCATCAAACAGTGGTTAAAAAGGAGCTGTACCTGCATTGTTCGAGTGGAATAATTCTCCCTTCCATGACCGGGGGTTTGGGAAGCAGCAGAGAGGACAGCGAGGAGGAGAACACAGCAGCTGCAGCTCAGTAAGAAACACGATTATCACTCGACTCCACACCCTGCACTTGTAGATTTAATGTTGGAGTAATGAGTGATTTGATAAAAGTTTGTAACTACATACGTTTAAAATAATATTCAAATTTTAACATGTTTTCTAATCTGTAAATATGTTTGTAAACTCTTAGTAACTTCAGTGCTGTTACACCTCTGAAATATTCTCTGCAGTTTCCTTTAATTAATATGAAACCAGAACTGTTTCACTCCAATTAAACTTTTATTTCCTGAGATGTAATTATTTATTTTAAAGCATAACTCTCATAAAGAGTTCTCTGTTTGTTTTTTTACGTTATGTAGGTAAATATGAACACTTTTTTGTTTTTTCAGGTTTGCATCATCTTACCTCCTGATGTGTTTCTGACCCATGACTGAGCTGTTCTGCCATCCATGGTCAGTGTTCACCAAGAATGAGATGAGAGGAACTCCCCATCGAGTTCAAGTTGTGTTTATTTGTCATATACTGTACTGTACAGGTTAACAGTACAATGAAATGCTCAGGATGAGAAGATCTGATTTGACTTGCTAAAAATCAAAGAACAAACTATACTAAAAGCATGCAAAGTTTAATAATATTCACAAAGTCCTGAAGAGAGACAGTAAACATGGTTGGATACAACGATGCAGCAGGATGAATTTGAATGAACTACTGTAAGTATTTCAAGCTAGTAATACAGTACAAGCTAACATGCATATAGTTATATATACAGTATATATACTACACATAATCAACATAACACAGGTTGTGTGACAGGTTATTGCACAAGTAGTGACATTGAGATTGAATTACCAGTTGTTCAGTGTTATTTATTGATTATTTATCCACACCACCCCGTCAACCCATACCCTGCAGCCCGTTGATGAGTTCTTCCTGTTCTTAAATGACCTTGACCTTGGATCAAAACAACAAGACCTTGCTGACCGGTACGGTGTCCATCAGTCCACGGTCAGCCGGATCATCACAGCAACTTTTTATTGACAGTACTCGGCTCAATTAGGATCTGATACCTGAAGAGCAGATACATAAAAATCTACCTGCAGACTTCAGGACTACCCTGACACTACAGTTACTACTTACTACTTGTAAGAAAATAAAATGTTCAAAACATTCTGACTTTGTCTTCTTATTGATGTATTTTCACCCAAAAAAATGTGTATGTTGATTTAAGACAGGCTTACCCAAGTAACAGAAGAACGTTCTGAGAACGTTCTGAGAACGTTATTTTTAGGTTAGGGGAACGTTCCCTCCTAACGTTCTGAGAACGTTCTGGTGTGGAGTTTTCTCGTGGTTCTCAGAACGTTAGTGAGAACGTTGTCAGAACGTTCTGAGAACGTTCTGAGAACGTTCTGAGAACGTTAGGTGAGAACGTTCTGAGAACGTTATTTTTAGGTTACGGGAACGTTCCCTCCTAACGTTCTGAGAACGTTCTGGTGTGGAGTTTTCTCGTGGTTCTCAGAACGTTAGGTGAGAACGTTCTGCTAGAACTTTCTTAGAACATTCCATAAATTTTATTATTATTATTATAATAATATGGATTCATACATTTTAGTGCAAATTATGAACAATCAAAATAGATTCAAAGTTATTTATTCATCTACTGAACAATGTTTTTAATCTCCCAGAGAGAACAATTGCAAACAAACAAAAGTGTACTTTTGTTTGTTTGCAATTGTTCTCTCTGGGAGGTTAAAAACATTGTTCAGTAGATGAATAAATAATTTTGAATCTATTTTGATTGTTCATGTTCAATGAATTGTTCAATGTAGTTTGGAATAGTTCACATTTTTAGTTTGGAAAAAATAAACATTTGAGTTTTCTTTCTTATAACAGTTATAAGAAAGAAAACTCAAATGTTTATTTTTTCCAAACTAAAAATGTGAACTATTCCAAACTACATTGTCCCTTTCTTTAAACTTAAAAGTCCAGCTTGAACATAAATCAAATTAAATATGTGTTTTGCCATGATTTCTAGCTTTCAAATACAAGTACCTGTACAATACTCTCATTGTAATGAGAAATTTAAGTTGGCTAAATAAATCTCCATTGCACAAATGAAATCTTTCAAGTTTTATTTAAAAATGTCCACAATTCTTAAATCAAATCCAACAAAAGAAGCTGAATAATAAATTTGTGACCCATCACATCAAATGGGTTTATTTTTCAAAGTGGTTTGCGTAAATTTAGATAGTAAATAAGATGAATGAATAACTTATCAAATGGTTTAAATTAAATATCTGAAATAAAATCTTCACACCAAATATCAAACCATTTTCCTGATTATTAAGACAACACGATGAATTTGTCAGGATGATCTAAGTAAGAAAATGTATTTCTAAAAGTCAGTAATATATATGTTTGCTTGTAGGTCATTTTGACCAAATTTGACTTTAACCCCCGTTTGATGATGTGATGGGTCACATATTCAGTATGAAGTTCTAGTAAAACTAACCCTCTTTCAGGGGCGAGTAATCTGGTGATCCTACATAAATACATTCAGATCCTCCTTTTTAAAACATGGAGCGTGAAATCTGGTGATCTAACAAAATACTTTCAGCTAATCCTCCTTTTAAAACATGGAGCGAGAAATCTGGTGATCCAACATGTGTTCACACATAAACAACTTCAGTGTTGTTTCAGAAACAGTTCTCAACCATCATTAGCAAAGCAGATCCATCATAAACATTTCTCAACCATCAGGAGCAATTGGTATCCATCATAAACAGTTTTCAACCATCATTATCAAATCACATCATCAGGAGCAATTGACATCCATCAGAAACATGTTGCAACCATCATGTATGAAAAACCAGTGCCTTAGTGTACAGTCCAGGAAATTTAAAAAGCTAGAAGCAGCACAAAAAAAGCATAGAAAAGTCCCTTACTTTGATTGAAGTTGAGGTAGACAGGCTTATTAGGTGGTTCTCATGGATCAGATGGAACAGCTTAGCCATTGAGCAATGATTCAACCATGAATGATGCAGTGTTTCCCCTAGTTAACTTGCCATGGCGGAGTGCTCATCTCATCCATGATTTTTGTTGACGGGGGACGGACACGTCTGAGTGCAGCTTGTAGGGGCAGGGGGCATTCAGCACGAGGGGAGAGGCAACGTGAGCGCTCCCTTTAGCTTTTTAGCTAGAGAGCCTGTATTTTGTGCTGCTAGCTTAGTGCTATGCCAGTGCTGGGTGGGTGGGTGGGGGGGTCAAGTTTGGTCTGGTAGGCGGGG
The DNA here is from genome assembly GCA_038048925.1 of Garcialebias charrua. Classification (NCBI taxonomy): domain Eukaryota; kingdom Metazoa; phylum Chordata; class Actinopteri; order Cyprinodontiformes; family Rivulidae; genus Garcialebias; species Garcialebias charrua. The sequence continues at coordinate 1,600 of JBBPBX010111692.1, read as the reverse complement.
TGCTCAGTTCTGTTGACGGGGTGGCGCACCCCGCTTGTATAATGGTAGGGGAAACACTGAATGATGGGTACATGGGAGTCCAGATGTGAATTCAGGTCAGGTGTGTGGTCTTGATGAGAGCAGGTCTGTCCATCAGGTCAGGTGTGTTTTCCTGTTTTGGCAGCAGTCATTGATGTGGATACATGACAGGGTTAGGCACAAGGTGGTGACGCACAGGTGATGATGGAGAGGAGCTGCAGGAGGATGGTGAGGAGAGAGCAGAGGACACAGGTCTGCCCATGACGTCAGGTGCCAACAGGTTTTGTCTGTTGAAAGAGACACAAACATGAACATGTGAAGTTAAAGCAGGGTCATGACCTGCAATAAAAACAGAAAACACCGACAGAAAACAAGTTCAACTCACTGTAGGCACAAGGTGGTGACGCACAGGTGATGATGGAGAGGAGCTGCAGGAGGATGGTGAGGAGAGAGCAGAGGACACAGGTCTGCCCATGACGTCAGGTGCCAACAGGTTTTGTCTGTTGAAAGAGACACAAACATGAACATGTGAATAAACAGGTGATGATGGAGAGGAGCTGCAGGAGGATGGTGAGGAGAGAGCAGAGGACACAGGTCTGCCCATGACGTCAGGTGCCAACAGGTTTTGTCTGTTGAAAGAGACACAAACATGAACATGTGAAGTTAAAGCAGGGTCATGACCTGCAATAAAAACGGAAAACACTGACAGAAAACAAGTTCAACTCACTGTAGGCACAAGGTGGTGACGCACAGGTGATGATGGAGAGGAGCTGCAGGAGGATGGTGAGGAGAGAGCAGAGGACACAGGTCTGCCCATGACGTCAGGTGCCAACAGGTTTTGTCTGTTGAAAGAGACACAAACATGAACATGTGAAGTTAAAGCAGGGTCATGACCTGCAATAAAAACAGAAAACACCGACAGAAAACAAGTTCAACTCACTGTAGGCACAAGGTGGTGACGCACAGGTGATGATGGAGAGGAGCTGCAGGAGGATGGTGAGGAGAGAGCAGAGGACACAGGTCTGCCCATGACGTCAGGTGCCAACAGGTTTTGTCTGTTGAAAGAGACACAAACATGAACATGTGAAGTTAAAGCAGGGTCATGACCTGCAATAAAAACGGAAAACACTGACAGAAAACAAGTTCAACTCACTGTAGGCACAAGGTGGTGACGCACAGGTGATGATAGAGAGGAGCTGCAGGAGGATGGTGAGGAGAGAGCAGAGGACACAGGTCTGCCCATGACGTCAGGTGCCAACAGGTTTTGTCTGTTGAAAGAGACACAAACATGAACATGTGAAGTTAAAGAGAGTCAGAGAGTCTTTATTGTCATTTGCACAGCATGTGGTACATGAGATGAAAACGAGATTATGTACACGAGGTCCCAGTTACATCCAACAACAAATGAAAGAGAAAAACAGTAATAACATCTAGAATTAACTAAGAAAAACATCAACTAGTAATACACTAAGCCTAATATAGTGGGAATAAACAGCAGCACGAACATGAGTTTGTATGAGCAGATGGTCACAGATGAACACAGATGAACACAGCAACAAGAAAACAGATCAGCATCAGTATG
>JBBPBX010111691.1:0-10695 GCA_038048925.1 Garcialebias charrua | reverse complement strand
CCCATTGCGAAAAGCTTTTAATCCTTTGGAAAACAAAGTCTGTTAACTCTTGGAAAACAAAGTCTTATAATCCACAGCGGTAATTCCACAGCAGTAATTCCACAACGATTAGTTTTGTTGATTGATCAGCAACAATTGTTTTCATAATCAGCATGTAGAGGGGATCCCTCGATTGACGCAGAGGAGGCGACCCTTGGATGAAGGTTGAAGACCAAGCGTTGGAGCTGCAGGTCCCCACATCGAAGGTTGTTGGCTGGTTGGTTTCCAGTCAGTGCCACTCTGGTTCTATGTGTCATGCAATTATGTGGTTTTTTAAGGTGGGCTTATGATTGGGATTTTACATTAAGCCTTACCTATATGCACCTGGTATGTAAGCTATCATGGTTTAGATCAGCTACACTTACCAATTAAGGGGTGGATCAATTCTGTAAAATTAGATATAGGGATTTGTACCTATAAAATTTTGGAGGGCTTCTGTAACGAAGGCCTCTAATTCCAAACTATTCCTCCATTCATTACTTAGTTTAGGTTAAACTAAAATAAAAATGAAATATAGTTTGATCTAAATGTCTGTTGTCTTTTAGACGAACGACGTAGGATTTGGTATTCCTAATAAATTTTGAAGTCTATGGCGAGACTCACCAAAATGAATAGGTAATCTAAAATAGAAACGATCGAATCGGTTCAATTTAGAAATTGTGAGGTCAATGTAGTTTATGGTACCTTGAGTAGCTTTAAACTACATTGACTCTTCGACGATTGAGATTTAACAAAACGAACTGCATGTTGGCATAGTTAAATCCATATCATTCATTAACCAATGTTAATACAAAACCTTTTTGGCTGGGAGTGTTCAGAACCACAACAATATCTCAAATAATGACAACAGTAATGACCAAACAACAAGGAAACAACGTTTCACTGCTTCGACACACTCTTGTCGTCAGATTCCAACATGCTACCCTTTCTGGGTTTCTTTTTCAAGAATTTCGCTTGTGGTGTGCGAACCTTTTTATAATCGTCTAGTTGGTCTTGAAGCGATTGGACGCGGCGGAATAGGATCACAACTATACCGGCTAAACCGCTTACTACCAGGGAAAGTATAATTATCACGACTATGATTAGCGTGTCAGCGCTGGACCATGAGTAAGTGATGGGTGGAAACGGGGTTCTGGTTTCAGATTTGAGGGTCTTTAGAACCTGGTTTATTTGTTCTACTTCGACGATTTTAGTTCCTTCGAATAGGATTTGGTTAACGGTACCGGGGTCTATCTCTAGGCTCATGTTTGTGAGGTACTCCGGGTATTCCAGAGTCGTTTCCCACCGTTCAGGATCGAGATAATAAAGCGTCAGCTCACCAATGTGTATAGTTTTTCCCTTTGGGACACTAATCCACATGGTTTTATCCGGTAGATCCAAGTGTCTAATGGCCCCGGGACGATCATAGACCATAACCGCAGTTCTGTCGGGAGTGTTGACCAACCAGCGCGACCCAATTCTTTCTGCTTGGGCAGCAGTGACCAGGTGACGCGGGGTTATGGTCGTTGAGCACTTTGAGTTCTTTAAAATTGGGGTGATTCCGCAAATACCTGCGGCATGATTCCACATAAAAGGTCTACTAGTACACAGATAGTGTATCTCGTGAGTGAGAGTACACATCTGGAGGTTCGGAGCTAAATAGGTTGTGGGGTCGCTCTCGTGATAAGCAACCACTTTTGGAGTATTGATTTTTATGTGATTTTCATCGTGCCAATTTCCAACATTAATGACATCTTTGAGTCTGTAAATGTTGTTCATAGAAATTATAGGTAGATTGATAATGAACCCGAATTCGCACTCTCTATGATCGACGTAAATCGGGATCGCGCTACCGAGAGTGTAAGCTAGTTGAGCCTGGATTGATCTTACTTTTTCGTTTGTAGCGGTGTTAAGGATGTCCGTTACCATGTCTAGAGAGACTAGATAGGGTGGGATTCTGCCAGTAACTAGCGCATCAACCGACGAGCTGATATCTCTAAGCATGTCAGCGAGGATACTATCCATCGCGTGTGCGATGACGTAGTCCCCTTCTACCTTACGTTTTAGCTTATCAACCATTTGTGCAACAACCTTGATTTCTTTGGTGTGAGTGTTCAACACTAAGACAGTCTTCTGAACCGTTTCGGTCACGTGAGTTAACTGTGTTTGTTGCCGATCCATTTGTGTTCTGATCCATGGGAATTCCTTTTGTATGTCACTAACGTGTTGTTTTAAGGACGTTATACTGACACTGTTGATTGTAGACAGACCTACGCCGAAAAGAGATCCGATGGCGGAGGCAACGTTGAGAAGTCCACTAAGGATACTTTTCTTTCGTCTACGCGTTCCACTCAGCTCCTGTTGTGTGAGGGTGAACTTACGTAGCTGCTTTAACATGTGTCGGGTTTGTCCTCTTGCATTCTGGATTGATAAAGTGTACCATGTTTCGTTAGTCCATTCGTCTTTGATTTTGATGTGCTGTTTGACCACCGTTTGGGGGTCGAAGCGGACGAAGACCTTTCGAGTGTACAACTGGCAATCTGTGATGAGCAGTCCGGGTTGGTCTCTAAGACTGATACCCGAGGTGGGTCCAAGGGTCACAACCTCGGACTTTCCTTCTTGGATGGTTCCCAAGAGGATGACGATTACTAGGAGTAGTTTCATCGTGATCCTAGGGAGACACAAAAAGATGGGTCTTAGCTTCTTAATAACAAATGGCATGTTAGATCCCGTTGATTTAAACGTTTGTTAGTGTTCAAACCTTCGTGAGCTTTAAGACTTAGTGCTTCTAAATCCCGGTTTTAGTTGTTTCGTTTAACAACTGAATAAGTTTAGAACGATTTAATTTATTTATTAACTTCTGCTTGGACGACCTTATTATCCCATGAAGTCGGTGAGTTTGTGAGATCTTTGTCTTTTGTGGAGTCATTGAACGCCTTGTAAGGTTTGATCTGATTTCGATGTACCCATTTAGCAATTGGCTCTTTGCGGCCTTTGCTGATTTTGATTTCGTAGACGACTGAGGACACTTTGTCTGTTATCAGATGAGGTCCAGTCCACCTGGGCATTAGTTTGCGGGCGAGAGTTCCGGTCTCGGACCCTCCTTTCCCGGTTGCTGGGGCGAACGTATAGTACCAGACTCTGTCTCCCACTTGGAGTTCATTGTGAGAGGCCTTCTGGTCGTAGTACGCCTTGCGTCCTTCAGCGGATTTTTCCAGGTTTTTCTGGGCGAAAGCAAAAGTGTTTCTGAGGTGTGCATTCAAATCTTTCATGTATTGTTGTGTAGTGTAGGCTGTTGCCATGGCGGCGTCGCCTGGTTGGTACAACAGGTGTAGAGGGAGAGTCATTTGTCGACCGGTCATCATCTCGAAGGGAGAGATGCCAGTTGATGTGTGTGGAGTGGCTCTTATGGCCATGAGGACCAGAGGGAGTTTCACGTCCCAGTCCTTGTGGTTTGCAGCCACGTATTTCTTCAAAATACTCACCACAGTTCTGTTTGCTCTCTCTACTTGGCCTGAAGCCTGTGGGTGGTAGCCGACATGAAAGTTGGCCTTGACGCCTAGCGTCTTCCACAGTTCTTTCATCACTTCACCTGTGAAGTGTGTACCTTGGTCTGAGTTCACCCTAAGGGGAAGTCCAAACCTTGAGAATATATGATTCATTAACAACATAGCAGTAGTTTGTGCTGTGTCGTTAGGAGCTGGTAGGCATTCTACCCATTTGGTGAATGCACAGGTTACCGTGAGAAAATATTTATTTCCTCTAGAGCTCTTAGTGAGTGGTCCAACCCAGTCGATCTGGAGGTCAGACCATGGGAATGCAATGCCTCTGCTTTGCAGTGGTGCTCTGTGAAGTGGTCTGGTTGGCTGAAACTGGCCACAGACCACGCACCCTTCAATGTAGTCCTTGACATCCTTTTTCATTCCAGGCCAATAGGCAATTTGTTTTAATGCCGTCAGCGTGGCTTTATCTCCTTTGTGTCCTGCGGACGGGAGATCATGGGCATGAACTAACATCACCCCCCTTTGGTCATGGGGAACCACGAACACAGGTGAGGACGTTGGTCCATGAGCGAAAGTTAAGATGCCCTTGATTAGTTTTAGCTGTTTGCGCAGCTGATAGAGGACCTTAAGGTCTGGATCGGAATCCAGGTCGTCTTTAGACGGACTATTTTTGTTCGGATCGGTCAGGTACAGTATCATGGAGTTGATAGCAGGATCCGCCTTCTGTAGTTGGATGATGTCTGGGTCAGTCAGTGCAGGTCGTACAGAGACTGCGTTGTCAGCAGGTCTGGTTGCGGCCTGTGCACGTGTGACTGCCATAACTCTGACTGAAGGTTGTGTTGGCAGAGTTTCGATTAACCAGGAGGGGTCGAAGGACCATAGAGGACCTTCGTCGGCTCCTTCTTTGGCTAAGGAGTCTGCAATGTCATTGTAGTGCTTGTCATCGCCTGGGACTCTAGAATGCCCTGGAACCTTCTTCCAGTAGATCTGTAAGTCATGTGATGTCACCAAGTGATCACACGCTATGAAAAGCTCTTTGTGTTTGACCACTTTTCTGTCGCTTGTTAGGAAACCGTTCTGTTTCCACACAGCGAGGTGACAAGCGAAACTCAAACGAGCATAGTTAGAGTCAGTGCAGATGACTAGCGTCTTGATGGAGCGTTCTACTACCATCTGGAGAGCTATTAGGATTCCTGCAATCTCAGCATACTGAGAAGTCTGAGAGCCTAATTTGTAGCTGAAAGTTATCTGCTCTTGGTCTTGGAGGAGGACCCCTCCAACACCTGCTCTGCAGATTTTGTCGCGGAGGAATGAAGATCCATCCACGTACAATGTTGTCATATCTTTGCAGATATTGTCATCAAAGAAGTGGTGATTCGGGTCTTCAGTTACTGGGGGTTTTACCTCAACCGGCGGCTGGGTGGCTGGTACATCTTGTGTACACTTCTGGCAGATTGCCAAGTCCGTCCCCAGATGTGACTTCTTGTTTTGACCATAACGTATGTCTAGGTTAAAACTTTGAAGTGCCATGAGCCATGTTGCAACACGTGAGTTTGTCACCACACCATCTCTGATGCGTTCACTGTTAAGAAAGTCACTGGCTGGTGTTGTGTTTCCACAATGATTTTCTGTCCACCAATGTAGCTGGAGAAATGTTTAACTGCCCACACTGTGGTCAGTAAAGCTTTCTCACAGTCTGAGAATCTCAATTCGGGGCCTGCCATCGTTTTGCTGGCGTAGGCTACTACACGTTTGTCTCTGTCGTGTATCTGGTACAGACCTGCACTTATGCAATGAGCTGAGAAGCCCACTTCCAAGTAAAACTCTTTGTTGTAGTCTGGGTAGACTAAACAAGGGGCTGACTTGATCCTGTTTATAAGAGCGTCCATTGCCTGTTGCTGTTTGTCAGTCCAAACAAATGGTACGTCTTTTTTAAGGAGTTCAGTCAGTGGTTTCGCAAGGTCCGCATAGTTTTCGATGAATTGGTTCGAGTAGTTACACACGCCCAGAAAACTTTGTAGTTCTTTGAGATTGGTGGGGACTTTGAGATTGTCGAGGCCTTGGGTGCGAGTCAGCTGTGGTTGTACTCCGTCAGGACCTACAAGTAGGCCAACGTAGTCCACTTTGGTTCTGCACCATTGGCATTTTGACAGTGATATTTTAGCACCAGCAGTTGTCAGCTGATTCAGAACGTGGTCGATCTCAGCCAAATGTGAGTCCAGTGTTGGCTGCCTCAAAAGGACATCGTCCACGTAGATCAGTGTCCCACGCTCGTGGGCGTCTGGACATGCTTTGTTCAAGAAGATGTTGAACTCTGCAGGTGAGTTAGCGTAGCCAAAGGGACACCTGTTAAAGGTGTACTGACGGCCACCAAAAGTGAAAGCTAGTTTGTACTGGTCCTCGGCGCGCACAGGGATGGTCCAAAAACCAGAGGCGACGTCGAGGGTCGAGAAGTACTTACCATTGGTGACCTTGGGCAGTTCCTGTTGGAGTTGCGTCATAGGCCATCTGGATAAGGGAACTTGTTTGTTTAGCTTTCGGTAGTCTATAGTGAGTCTCCACTTACCATTTGGTTTTAACACCGGCCATAAAGGCGCAGAGTAAGTGCTGTTACAGTATCGGATGATACCTTTTTCTAACAGGTCATTAATGATTTCTCTGATAGGTTGATGTGCTGCCAGAGGAATCTTGTACTGTCTGACAAATGCAGGTGGAGCATTAGGCGGGGTTGGGATGCTCACTGTGTGGAGCGTGGTCAACCCACAATCCATCGAGTCAGTCGAGAATGATCTCTCATATTTTAGAAGAACTTTGCGAAGTTTGTCCCTTTCTTCATCAGTTTTCAGGGCGTCGGCTTGGGCGACCACCTGGTCAATCTGTGAAGCAACTGAGAGGGGTTCTTGTTCTTTGGGGAGCTCCAGTGAGTCCCCTTCAGTGTCGTAAAACCTGTCAACAGGTAGTGCACTGTAAGTTTGGGGGCATAGACTGCGGACAGTGTCCTGGTCGGCCTCAGTGGGGGAGAAAAGAGCTATGGCCTGTGTTGGTTTCGTGAACAAGACTTGCCCCGTGTGTTGATTTGGGATCAAGTTTTCTGGGAGTCCTCCCAGAAATGGAATGCTTAGCTCAAAATCATGAAAATCAGTAGAGATCAACCATCCTAGCTGTGTGTTTTTTGGGATCAGTACCTCTTCTGTGCTTGTGTTGCACACAGCAACAGTCGTGGTTCTGCAGTCGAGGGTCACTTGGAATGTGGCCTCCATGGACAGTCCTAAGTTGAAAAACATAGGAGATGGTTGAAAGTATGCCTGTTTTGTGCTAATAGCTTGTCCTTTCATGATGTGACACATCACCGGCTTGTTCATAACCTGAGGTGGTACCGCAGTGTTATGGCTGTTAGCAATCTGGCAGACCTCTGGAATGGTCTGTCCAGCTTTAAGGTTCTCTGTGGTCAGCACAGGAGAGTCCTTTGTGGCCGTGTCTAGTGACCACAGTACATTGTTGTTGATGTCCACTCGGACACCTAATCTTACCAAAATGTCGGAGCCTATGTAGGTTGCATGTGGTAAGTTCGGGACCACGAGGAACGGGTGATCCAGTTCTCGTTGGTTCCAGATTAGTTTCAGGTCAATGATCCCTATTGCGGTCATTACCTGTTTATCGTTGGGGTCTAACGAAAAGCGGAAAGCCTTTTTGTTCATATCTAGACCCAACTGTTTCTTAACCAAGGTTCCATAGACAGCTTGGCTGATCGCTGATTTCTCCGTCCAAGGAGATAGAACAGCATCATCGGTGTGGGATCCTTGGATCTCAACACCTTTGACTACCTGTGGTAGGTAGTGTTCGGTGAGCGCCGACTGTTTCAGCTCGCAGAGGGGGCTCTCTTCTGCCTCACCTATTTTGGAAGGTTCACTTACCGGGATTGTGCTCTCAGTTGAGGATTCCCTTGTGCCTTCTGAGGTACCTGCTGTTAAACAGTCAGAGTCACCTTGTGTAGGCATATCGATAGGCAGTGGTTGGCTCACTCTGGTCCACATTGTTTGATCGCCATAATCTATAATCGCGTCAAAGCGGTTTATAAAGTCTTGGCCAACCAAAAATGGGAATGAGTCAACGGTGGACACGTGTACCGGGTGGTACAATGTCGTTTCACCAATCTGCATGTGAACCATGGCTATAGCTGTCAGGGTTGTACTCGTATCCGAGAGGCCCTGCAAGACTATAGCACATTCTTTGAGGGGTATTTCCCTGTCAACACCGTTAGCAGCTAGCCGTAGCTCTTCCAACAGTGTGGGTGACATAATGGATATGTCTGCCCCACCATCCAAGAGGGCCTCTTTTGTGAGGACCCCTTCCAACGTGATGGACAGGTAAGCTTTCTTAGCGGGCCCCTTTCTGATAATGTTACACAGGAACCTATCAGGTTTTCTCCGACGTTTATCACGTCTACCCCTGACTGTGTGACTTTCATTTATCAGTACTGGTAGTGCAGACACACATGGGTCTGAGTGTTCGGTTTGTGGCGCGCCACTATCATTGGTGAGTGAGCTTTCCCCCCTTTTTCCAGACGAGGGGTTCTCTGACTCCGTAATAACGATGTCATGGATACATTTAACGTTCTGTTGACTGTCGTTACCCTGATTGCCAGGAGCCTGATCATCAGTATCTTGGTGATTGTCATCAATTGTGGCATTGATGTTATTTGTGTGCTCAGAGTTACTATCAATGATAGTGCTACACATCACACCAGGTTTGTTCTCATTTTTTGTATTACCCCACACTTCGAACATCTGACGTATGTTCTCCATGTCTTCTGGGGACAGAGGGCTACGGCCTTTCTTCTTGAACTTTTGCGATTTTCTGCTTGTCTCGGACTGTTCCGTTCGAGGGGCAGGAGGGGCTTGTCCTTGACCAGGGAGTTCCTGTTGGGACCCCCTTTTGTGATATGGTTTACTCTTGTGACCATCTTTCTTATCTCTAGGACGTGCGCCCCCCTTTTGAAATCGTTTTAGGTACTCTGGGTCTTGTCTGAGCCACTGTGGTTCATAGTCATAGCGGGCACCCTCACTACTTGGTCTGTTAGGTCGAAAATTCTGTTTTTTCTCATCCTTTTTAGGATGGGGAGTCGGTTTCCGCGTCCCTTCCAGCTCCAGTGAGTTGGATTTGACCATTTCACCAGGACACACTTCAAAAGGTGTTTTGTTTGGTGTGCGACCTGTAAAAACATCTATCGCGCACTCTCTTATTTCTTCGATGGACCTCCGTTTGTAGTTCGCGCTGACATGAACTTTCTCCCTTATGTCAGGGCAGAGGTTTTGGCTGAAAATATACTTAAACCCTACCTCCTCCTCCATTTCAGGTTCGCATCTGTCCCCGAAATAGGCACGGAATATTCGGTCATAATATGACCTTGGGTGTTCATTCCTACCTTGCTTGATGTTAGCTGCTGTTATGATGCCATCGGGCCCCGTGCAAGGAGTAAACTCCTTTATCAGCGCAGCACAGAGAAGACTGTAGTCTTTCATCACTGCTTCTCGTTGACGCTTCATAAAAGCATGCACCGTCCTGTCCGATGTTAACCTTAACAGACAGATTCTATCATCAGCTGTAGCTTCTGGGAAGCGTTGAAGCTGGAAATCAAGGTCATCGAGATAGATCTTGGTTTCATGTGAGCCCATCGGGCCAGGAGCGAAGGTTTGAATGCTTTTCGCCATATTCCGTAGTTCAGCCATTGACAGAGGTATTTGTGGGTTTTTATCAGATCCACTTACCGGTGCATCCGGTGGGATTGTCGGTTTTAGAGGCCCTAAGGGACGGCGCGGTGGTGTTGGTGTTCTAGGCGGTGGTGTTGGTGTTCTAGGCGGTGGTGTTGGTGTTCTAGGCGGTGGTGTTGGGGGTCCGGGCTCATCTAGAGACTGACCCTTAATTAATGCCAGACGTTTTTTCTTTTCTTGGTTTAATTTGTATTCAGTTGAGGCCAGCTTCTCCCTGCATTCTTTTAATGCCGCTCGGTCGTCTATAGACTCGCGTTGTAAGTCACAACACCGACTGTGGAGTTCTTCTTTTTCAAGAACGGCCGCATCATGTTGAGCATTAATCCTGAGATTTTGCTGTTTGGTCGCCTCGTATAACTTTAAAGTATGATCTTGGCATTTCATGAGGTCATCCCGTGTCGCCCTTGTCTCCTGTAAACTTTTAGTTAAACGTTCAATCTCAGCCTGTTTAAGATCGCAAACCAGTTGAGTCGTATCGTTCGCCTGAGACTGTTTTAGTGACTGAACCTCCACCTGCAGTTCTTCAGCTTCAGCTCGAGCTAGTTGTAAATCAACATTTAATGTTGATCTTTCCGCCTTACGTTTGCTTTTTTCACGCTTCAAATCATGCTCTAGATCTGAATTCACTCTGACTTCCTGGTCCAACCTGGCCTTTAGTAACAGGGCCAGCTTTGCTAAACGCGCCATACTGACCTTTTTTGCTTCCTTTTTTAAGCGACTTTTTGCCATTGTTGACAGTTCAGCGTTCAATGTCAGTGGAGTCAGTTCAGGCACCTTTTTGCCATAATCTGTGAATATTTTAGCAAGCTGCCCTAAAACCACATCAATACGGTCGGGCTCATGTTTTCCAGGCTTTTGATCTGGACCCTTAGGATCTGGGTCCACTGGCCCTGTGTCTGACTCTCTGTCAGACTCTTTGTCAGACTCTGCATCAGACTCTTTGTTAGATTCTGCATCAGACTCTTTGTCAGACTCTGCATCAGACTCTTTGTCAGACTCTGCATCAGACTCTTTGTCCGTTTCAGGTTTCGAATCAGGAGGACCCGGCTTTGGGTCTGAATCTGTAACCAGCGCCACATCTACTTCTTTTTCATCTGCCATCGTTATGTTTTGATTTTGTTTGAATCAAAATTTTGCAGATTTGTTTAATTCTTTTTTCCAAGAGAATGTATCTGGAGCGAGAAGTGTACTTTTTGTTTGTTATTTTAAATTCTTCATTTAAAATAAACTGAAGTCATTAATTTTACACAGAAAAACGTTAAAAATGCAATTTTTTAACTAAAAGTGTACAGATGTACAACAATTCTGTTTAAAATTCAGAGATGTGAAGATCTCAATGTGGAAATGCGCTGTTCTCTATAATTTTTTATTTTTATTTAATTTGAAAATCAAATAAAAATTGC
>JBBPBX010111689.1:0-10696 GCA_038048925.1 Garcialebias charrua | reverse complement strand
GGAGCTTCACGGCAGAACCAGTACAGTACAGGCAAGAGATTAAACGCTCTGGAAAGAGGTTGATGGCGGTTTTACAACGAAATACGGCAGATGGACGGCAGATGGACCGAGCTGACGGCGGTTTTACGTCGTAAACAAATATTGGCTGGACGGACGGACGGAGGTAGGCCACCGTACAGCAAGCTAGTTAGCCAGCTAGCTCCCTTTATGTGAATGGGGCCTGCTAGGGAGGAGGGAGACGATTCAACTTGCTCCTTCGTCTTTAAAAACGGTGTTAGGATAGGCTAAGTGCTTGGTAACTGTACAGTACTGTACTTTTTTTTTGAATGTACGTATGTTCCAACTTACGTCGAAATTCGCTTTACGACGCAGCGTAGGAACGGAACTCCGTCGTAAGTCGAGGACTACCTGTAGACATATATATATTAAACAAAGGTCATATAGAGGTCAGTGGGGGCCTCCTAAAATCATTATGTTTATTGTTTGACCCCCCACTGATGTATTTAATACTGGAAATACAGTTTAATGAAAGCAGATTAACTTTGACTTGTAATAGATTCAGATTGCAAAAAAATTATATCGCCTTTAAAAAAAATTTATTTAATCAAATTTGGGGTATAAAATTGACATTTATATTTTTTGTATTTTGGGTCACCTTAGGTTTTTTTAAATTTATTATTATTATTATTTCTTCTTCTTCAAGCAGCTCCCTTCTTCTGGGGTTTCCACAGCGAAATAAGTCACACAAAGACTTGGCTTTTTTTTTTTTTTACACCGTATGCCCTTCCTGACACAACCACAGACCACAGAGCTACCACAGCCACCGTGTGGAGCAGAGAGCTGCCATCTGGGGCACCCAGGGGAGCAGATGGTGGGGGTTAAGTGCCTTGCTCAAGGTGCTTCACCTATCCCACCCACATTTTGATGTTGTAGGTACCGGGAGTTGAACCAGTGATCTTCCGATCACAGGCCCACCTTCTCTAACCTCTGCGCCACCACTCCTCACTCTTTGTCAAAATTGTTAAATTTCAGGTTAAATAAATTACATTCAAGTTCATTTGATTTTTTTTTGTGTTGTCAAATCTCAAAACAGGTGAAACTTGATCTGAACCGCACGTAGAGGCTTAAAAACAGCCTGTTTGATTGGATGACAGCTGCTTCACAAAGACATTGTGATGCTGGTGGCATATTTGAGAGTGCATTATATGCTGTAAATAGCAAGAAAATATTTTTGAGAAGAAGCCATAGAAGAATGTGCGAATGACTTGCCAAAGTAGCTTGCGGGGTTGAGTTGCAATTCATAAAGTAATCGCCTCTCAGTCCAGTCAGGCACGAGGAACACAGAGAGGAGGATGTGTCAGGTACAGGGAGGAATTCTTTGATATTAGAATTCAAGGCATCGACGTCTTGCCTTGAGCAGGATAATCCCATTATGCCTCAGGTCACAGCGGTGCACACACAAAGAGGTGCAACTCACCTCAAAATAAACTGCTTACAGTTCGACTAGGAGAGCAGGAGCAGCCATCAGACATAATATCACACTCCAACCCAAACTGAATTACAGCTAATTTAAAAAGGGAAAATAAAGTAACTTAAAATTTGAAAATACAGAACACCCTAATTTGATTGAGGGGAAGAAAAAAAAACATCCAGATGCACTTTTTACAGTTCATTCTGGTGTACGTGAGATTGAGCGGTTTTTCATTACAGTCTGTCAGCTTTCATTATGAATCGAGAAAATCTAATTTTGCTCGGTGTATCTGACAGTGTTTCAGATTAATTCATCCTGTCAAGAAAAACACTTGCAAACCCACCAGCTGGTGTTTGTGTAAGAGAGCATTTTGTTATTGGTATCAATATTTTGAATGGTGTAAGACCTTTTTTGATTTAGACCTTTTTTTGTGCGTTGTTTACTTTAGGGGGAATAAATTATCTCTTTACCCACTTGTGTACAATATTCAGCTTGTTTTTTATTTTATTTTTTAGATTAGCCTAAAATAAAAATAAAAATTTAAGACCTTTAGAATCGTACAGATTATTAATTGATTTAAAAACAATCTAAATCAGACAAAAAGGACCCTGGATCACTACAATGAAGATGAACTGATATTATGGTATAATATTGGCATTCTAATAATAATATGATTGGTGAGTCAGTGCCATCCTCAGACATTGTACAGCCCCCTGACCACAGCCAGAAAATGCAGTTTTCCTAATATTATTTTCTGCTTGAGATGGTCGACCAGGGGATTCATTCCAGGGGGGAGTTATGGGAGGATTTTAATCAACAGCTTCGGTGGAATCAGTCTGTAAAAAATGCTATAAAACCAGCTATGAGCTAATAACCAACACACTGTAACACACCTGATGGAATTCCATTAGCAGGGGATACACCAGAGAAGTTTAATGTGCAGGATGATTTAAATCCAATACCTGGAGCATTTTCCATGCTGTTAAGAGTAAACTATGGATAAATTTGATTGTTTGGAAAGCTGTAGTATTTAGCAGTATGTATAGATGTAGCCTCTTATGTATTCATGTATACATGACAGAGAAACAACGTAAGAAATCTTTCACCCCGATTGTTAGATTTGACTCGTTGAATTGCATCATTTAATGAATCATTTGCATCACCGGGACCTGGAACTGACATGACAGCTTGTTTTTTTGTGATGACTGACAATGTTGAGGTCCACATTTACATGAAAAAGTTGCAAAAGAAAGATTATCTGCTGCATTTGTCATCCTCAAGTAAACGGTTTATAGCAAGTAAAAGAAAGTGAATTAGAACGAGTCAAGCTAATGATTAAACTCGTTTTTTGGAATATTGAGGATGTATTAGACAGCAGAGCAACAAAATAACAATACAGTTTTATTTTCTTTGTGTCTTTATAGACGTTGGAAATTATTGTCCAAGACATCAATTAAGTTTATGACCTGTTGAGAATGCTTTTTATTTGGATTTTAATGTTACAGTACTATTTATTCTGGCTTCTGCAGTTTCTGGAATATGGTCTTCTTGTGTGGATAAAAGTCATTTTCCACCCAAATAGCTTAATCGTTGTCATTTCTAGATGTGTATGTGTGTGGGTGTGTGTGTGGATGTGTGTGTGTGTTTTAAATTTAGTGTAGCTGGAGCTTTATTTGTGTGTGGGAAACCTATCCAGAAACCAACTCTGTCAGGAGTTTTTCAGCCAACATTCAGTTGAATGGTGATCGTAAATTCAACATTTCCTCCAAGCTAAACACAAGGACAAACATCCTTCCTGTGTGAAAATGTGCACATCTAGCACTGTATCAGAGGACCAGCATTGCAGTGGGTATCTAGTTATTTTAAAAACAGAAAACAATTTGTGCAGATAAATGATGTAAGATCCGACCTTTGCAATATTACATGTGGAGTCCCTCAGTGTTCTGTACTTGGACCAAAGCTGTTTATTCTGTATGTAAATGACTTGGTAAAAGTGTCAGGACTCCTTAGGTGTATACTATTTGCTGATTATACCACATTTTTTGTTTGGGTAAAGATATAGAACAGATGTTTGAGTTGATGACAACAGAATTTGTTCAAATAGACACAAATTTCAAACATGGGGCGGCCATGGTGTAGTGGTAATGGCAGTCGTCTCCCGATCGGAAAGTTGGCGGTTCGACTCCCGGGACCCGCACCATGTGTCGTTGTGTCCTTGGGCAAGACACTTAACCCTGAGTTGCTCCCGGTAGGACTGGAAAGCACCTTGCATGGTAGTCTGCCGCCACCGGTTTATGAATGTGTGTAGCATTCAATATATGTGTAGCACTTTGAGATTTTCAGTAATGAAAAGTGCGTTATAAATTGAATTAATTATTATTATTATTATTATAAATACAAAATTGGTTTAAACTAAATAAATTATCGTTGAATTTAGATAAATCTAAGTACATGATATTCAGTAAAAAAAGGAAACCATTAATATTCCATTTAAGATTGATGGTGCTGAGATCTGTTGTGTTAATGAAGTTTTTGGGTGTTTTCATTGATGATAAATTGACGTGGAAGCATCACATAAATTCTGTAAGGACAAAGATAGCTAAATCTATTGCAGTATTATACAGAGTCAGAGACTTGTTGAATGATAAAGCTCTGTATTTGTTGTATAATACAATTATTGTTCCACACTTGATTTATTGTATTGTTGTTTGGGGTAAAGCGTGTAAAACATTTACAAAGCCTATTTTTTTGCTACAAAAAAGTGCTGTAAGAATAATCACTGGAAAACATTATTGTCACCCTTATAACACATTATTTGATCAACTGAAATTATTGAAGTTCCATGACCTGTTGGATCATAATATTTTATTAGTTATGTATAGAGCTCATAAAAATGAACTGCCTGTAAATATCCAAATGTGTTTTGTTAAACAGCGAAGCTGTTATAATCTCAAGGGAACAAATATAGTTGTTAAACCAAAATATAGAACCAGTTTGAAGGGCTGGTCAACCTCAATTCAAGGAATTGGATTGTGGAATGGTTTGGAG
Organism: Garcialebias charrua; assembly: GCA_038048925.1. Classification (NCBI taxonomy): domain Eukaryota; kingdom Metazoa; phylum Chordata; class Actinopteri; order Cyprinodontiformes; family Rivulidae; genus Garcialebias; species Garcialebias charrua. The sequence goes on along the minus strand of JBBPBX010111689.1, from coordinate 6,177 downwards.
ACTGAAGTAAAAAATGCAAAAACAATGATTACATTTAAGAAAATGATCAAAACTGGACTATTGCAAAATATAAATGAAATACTGTATGTATGTTGCTTTGTAGTTCGATAAGTATGTTGAATTGTTTTTTGTGTTTGTTTTTTTGTTAAGTTACTTAAAGCTACTATATGTAACTTTTCTAACAATATATTTTTAACATATTTCTTCACTCTGTCACTAGATTGATGTTAGAGAGGTAATCTCTGAAAAAAACTTAAAAAAATATTGTCCCCTTGCTTCTCCAGGTGGTAAATAAGCATTTCTAAAAAGAAAAAGTGACCCGCCATTTTCCAGCCAATAAAAACAAAGTTTGTAACCAGCCAATAAAAACCGAGCTTGAATTTGAATCAGCCAATAAAAACAGAGCTTGAATTTGAATTTCAACAGACCACAAGGGGGCAGAGCCATATATGGCTCTGAGGGGGAGGGATCAGAATGCTTTGCTTGTTGAAATTTTTTCTAAGTGCTGATGTTCTACAGAAACTGCAGACTTCACCTTTAAAGATGATTTTTGTTTGATTTGATTGATTGTAAGAGGGGGCAGATAAAATAAGATTTTTTTTCTTCTTACTTCTACCCTTAATTTTATTTATGTGTTGTATAAACTTACTTTGTTATATAGTTCCTTTTCAGTTTGGTCTCTCGGTGCAACATACTTGCTATGGGAATTGCGCCCCCACGCGATTACCTGAAGGAATACATTCACACCTTTTACGGCAAGGGCGTCACCCCGCGCCAGAGGTACCGCCCTTTAGGTACTTGGGCAACTGACGCCCCTCCAACTGTCTCTTTTTGCCCTTCACCTCACAAAAACCTGAACTACCTCTCTTTGCGGGACTTCTCTGCTGCTCCATCGCTCAACTTGAGGTGAGCTCGCTCCCTGCACAGAGTGCACAGAGAATTTTTCCCTGCGTACTGCTGGACTAGCGAAAGCTAGCCCAGCACATTTCTATAACCTCAAAGTTTTTTTTCTCTCCTCTCTCTACAGGTTGCTTCATTCAACGGCGTTATAACTACGCCACAACCGCTACCCCGGCTAACATACCTAGCGGGCTAGCCAGCAAAAGTGACACGACGGAGGAGACACTAGAACAATGAAGAAAAGGGATTCTGGAAGGTCTCGCTCGCCTTATCTCGGACATGCCTCCGGAGAAGGGAAAGCAAAAGACAAAACTTTAAAGGAAAACCAGTAAGACGGCGAGCCAAACCTCGCGCGCCTGTCCCAGTGGCTGTGGATTTGCTCTCGCAGCGACGGACACCCATGAGGCCTGTCCAGTCTGCCTGGGTATATTTCATGCAAGACAAGCTCTGGATGCCCCAGATTCTTGCCCACACTGCAGCCAGATGCTGGATGCGGTGCTGCGGCATTGGGTGGACCTCGTGGCTAAGGCCATGGGAAGTTCAGCTGGTCCACAGGACCCAGACACCATGGAGACCTTCACTCCGACCCCAGAGCTCAAACACATGGCTCTACACGACAGCACGCGCGTCGAATGGGGCGACAGCCCTGACCCGCTTGCTCCCATAGTGGACCTAACAGTCGAGTTCGACACCAGAGGCATGATGAATTAAGACGAGATCTCCATCTCAGCCTTGGGCAAATTTTCAGCAGAGGAACCAGAACTCGAGATCGAGGATCTGTGAGAGGACCTCCCCAGGACCCCGATATCTGCGCTCCCTGAAACTGACTTCTCCATCCTGGCCCTGTTCGACCTGTGCCACAGAGCAGCGGACGCGTTGAACATCCCCTGGCCGGAACCCTCACCTCACCAACAGGTCACGAGGCTGGCGGGGAACTATTTTTATTCAAAACAACAGGTTGCAACAAGGCAAAGGATGCCCGTGTTCCCAGACTTCCTCACGTAACTGACCCGCACCTGGCCTCAGCCACGAGCGCCCATGCTCCTCCCTCTCTCACAATTCCTCGACGTGGAGGGCATGGATCAGGTGGGAATAGCTAATGCACCTCAGATTGAGGACACGCTAGCGTCCCACCTAGCTCCCAGATCATCAGGAACAAAGCAGACTCTCCCTAGCAAAGCTTGCAGAGCCTCAGCGTTGCTTCTCGAGAAGTGCTACAGAGCTCAAGGACTCGCGGCGTGCGCCATGAACGTGTCAGCGATGATGCAGGTTTACCTCGCAGAAAAACTCCAACAACTGCAGGAAACCTCGGATAAGCAAGCTGCTGCCGAATTACTGGACGATGCCCGTAGAGCCACAGACTTCGTTCTTCGTATGATGGGGACAGCTGCTGTGGCTCAGGGCAGAGGTATGGCGGAAGTGGTCATCGCGATCCGCCACCTGTGGATGACGTTGACAGATTTACCGGAGGGACAAAAGGTGCCTTTTCTCCACCACTCGATAGAAACGGAGGGACTTTTTGGCCAGACTTTGGAGCGAATCCATACCAAGCTGGACTAAAGGCGCAGGTAGGCTGAAGCCCTCAGGGTGGGCATTCCTCGTCTGAGTTTCGCCCCCCCAGAGAGCCCGCTGGAAGCAGACCTGCACAGCCGCGGCACAGTTCGACGACGCATGCGCCACCGCAGAAGCGGACAGCATACGAGGAGGAGCCTCGGCAGAGACCTCCGCCGAACCTACCTCGCTCCGAGCACGCATGGAGTAAAAATAGGTTTGTCCCACGCCAAGCGAGCAGGCATAAGGCCTCCTCGACGAACCGGGACAATCCTCAAAAACGTGCCTGATGAACCAGGCCCACGTTTACATTTTAGACGACCTCCCGCCCACGCGGTAACGGGAATGTTCGCACCTTGTTCAGACTTTATTTGTAGCAAAGTACAAATGGCTGATAACTCTGTTGCATGCACAAACCATGTTCTCCCTGCTGTGAGTGACATCATATCATGTATGTCGTTGCACGTAAGCATGAATAAAACTCATAAAACAGCACATCCCTGTTTTATTGAAAAAAAAACCACCAACACAAATAACGTCAGCAGTACGGGCCTCTCTGGCCTGTCAGCCGTCATAAAGGGGGGGCCACATCCCCCTCCCTCACGGCTCATGGGGTGCCAGCCTATTCAATAGGCCCCAATAGGGTGCCTCTGGACCTGTCTCCAGAAGACAGACCCAGAGGCGTCTGCGAACAGACCCTACACCTTTCGCTGAGACAGGTGGGAAAGGGCACGTGTCCCAGCCCCCGCTCCATTATGAGCAAGGGGCCGGCTAATACACTAACCAGATGACCACGTGACAGGTTCGCACCACAGGAGAGCACGTCGGATGCCCCAAGGCAGATAAATTTTTCACACCCTCAAAGCAGTGGCTGTGATCACGTTACTGTGCGTGTAAAAGGATCGGAGTTTAACCAGAATTTTCCTCCTGATTTTGAAAGGAAACTGGGCTCCTTATCAACAAATTATCTTGAGTCTGCCGGTCACAAAGGACCATCCCCACTTTCACACGTTGCTGCTGCTCCTTTATTAATCATGAAGGACACGTAACGCTCGAGCGGTAGAAGAGCAGCACGTGATTTTCCTCACAAAGCTGCATCAAACTTGTTCCCACACAGTATCCCACCTAGGGGGACAACAATTGGAATCAGGAGATCTGCTCGTTTACAGAAGCAGCAGCCCCTCAATCCAATAAATCCTGTTTTGGAGGGAAACAGTAGCTTTCCTGTCCCAACTCATTCTAATAAAATTAATAGACTCCATCTGTCTACAAGGAGACTCGATCAGGGAAGTCTGTTAACACATCAAGGTGGAGGCCCACTCCCCAACCTGGTGGACGTGGACCCTCAAAGACTCACACAGGAAGTCATAGCCCAACTGTTTAGGCCAGGATCTGGAATTAATTCCAGCCTGTTAGCTGAAAAAGACAGGCTGATGGCGTCGGGTCTGCCTGAGAACGTGATGACCCCACACAAAATGCCCTTGCCGGGTCAACACATTCTCTATACGCACAAAAGTGGCGCATTTTCGAAGCCTGGTGCTCAGAAAGAAATATCATTTCTTATGCTTGCGACCTGGCTCAACTACTAACTTTCCTTCAGGATTTACTAGAAAAGGGTTGTTCTTATTCAACGATTCAAGTGTTCCTTGCAGCTATCTCTGCCTGTCACGAGGGCTGGGGACACAGGACTCCTGAAGCACATCCAATCATAATGAGATATATGAAAGGTGTACTTCGAACCAAGCCACCCAGCAGGACCTTGACCCCTGGTTGGGATCTTGGTCTGGTCTTGGGGGCTCTTTGCGACCCACCATTTGAGCCTCTGAGCGAGATTAAGATAGATCTTCTATCTTATAAAACTGCTCTTCTCCTGGCTCTTTGCTCGGCGAAACGCGTGGGTGACCTCCATGCATTGTCTGTACACCCAATGTGTACCAGATTCGCCCCTGACGGGTCAAAGGTCACACTAAGGCCTAATCCCGCATACACTCCCAAGGTCTTGACTCTGAACCATAGGAGTCTGGACTTTGATCTCTCCTCCTTTCCACCTGCTCCTGTCCTCACTCAGGAACAGGAAAGGCTACAGGCTCTCTGCCCAGTGAGGGCTTTACGCACCTACATGCAGAGAACAGCCGAATGGAGGAAAACAAACCAACTGTTCGTCTGCTTTGCCGCACCTGCTACAGGAAAGGCCCTATCAAGACAGCGCCTCTCACATTGGGTGACGGAGGCCATTAAGAGGGCATACGGTAGCAAAGGTCAACAAGTGCCCCCTGGAGTCCATGCTCACTCAACCAGGGGCTTGGCCACTTCCTGGTCATTGTTCAAGGGCGTGTCAGTTGCAGACATTTGTGCTGCTGCGAACTGGAGCTCTTTAAACACTTTTGCAAAGTACTACAGTTTGGATGTTACTGCGTGTGATGTCACTCAGGCTGTTCTTTCTAATACACAATAGAAAGTAGCTTTGAGATGCCTTCTGGTCAAGGGCAGGCGTTCACACTAACAGGCATTTTACTGAGCATTTCAAGGGTGTGAATGAATTACGTTCCCATAGCAAGTATGTTGCACCGAGAGACCGAACTGAAAGGGAACTGAAAGTTATGCACCATAACTCATGTTCCCTGAAGGAAGGGAACGAGGTGCAACATAGCTGGCCCTTTTCAATGCTGAAAGCTCGGTGAAGTGCAATTTTGGAGACAGTTGGAGGGGCGTCAGTCGCCTAAGTACCTAAAGGGCGGTACCTCTGGCGCGGGGTGACGCCCCTGCCGTAAAAGGCGTGAATGTATTCCTTCAGGTAATCGCGCGGGGGCGCAATTCCCATAGCAAGTATGTTGCACCTCGTTCCCTTCCTTCAGGGAACATGAGTTATGGTGCATAACTTTCAGTTTTGTGTTGTATTTTAAAAATGAATAAATTTTGAGTAAACAAAAAAAAAGAAAACAATGTGTGCCAGAGCCCCAAGTGGGAATTTGTATTTTGTTCTGTTTAGAGCCTTGTGTTTCCTGCACTCCCCATTCTCTTCCCTGTTGTCAGTTCCTGTCTCACCTGTCCTCAATTCTAATCACCCAAGGTGTTCATCATCCCTGACTCATAAGTCTCTCTTTAAAGTCAGCTTCCCTGTGTTTCCCCGTTGTCCGTGCATTGTTCTTCCCAGCCAGTCATGTCTGTTCCTCTATTGTTTTCTCCATTTTATCCAAGTAAGTTTTTTGTCAGCTTTTGTTTGGTCTTTGTTAAATAAATAGACTTATTTTACTTTGGAGCTTCCTGAGTCTGCCTACATGTGGGTTCAGCTCAAACCATGTCACTAAGAAAGAGATGACTCGTGGTCCTCTGTTCATAAGTCCACCAACACCTTCTGACGTTTTGTTGGTCACAGCAATTATTTGGGTCCATCTCTGATTGGCAGAATGTGAAACTTGTTGGCACCTTAATTTCCTCACCTTTTTATGGTGTGATGTTACGACGAAAGTGTGGTCAAGTTTCACAGCTTCATGTCACCACTCAAGCATAATTTAAATCAGCCCAACATAGCACTGAATTATGCTTCTTTAATTTAAATCAGCCCAATACAGCACTGAATTATGCTTCTTTAATTAATTCATTCATTCATTCAACCTTTATTTAGTCAGGTAAATCTCATTGAGCCTCGAGGGCTCATTTACAAAAGCGACCTGCTACTTCTTTAATTAATGTTTAATTTCTTTAATTAATGTTTCCAAATAGTTT
>JBBPBX010111688.1:0-10696 GCA_038048925.1 Garcialebias charrua | reverse complement strand
AATAAATCTGTTGTTGTTGAAACCTGCAGTTGACTGGTGGCATAAACAACACATCACATTCTTTATTTTGTTAAAATCATGTGCAGAATGAAAAATTAGAGATTTATACAGTGCCTTGCAAAAGTATCCGGCCCCCTTGAACTTTTGAACCTTTTGCCACATTTCAGGCTTCAAACAAAGAAATAAAATTTTAATTTTTTTGTGAACAATCAACAACAAGTGGGACACAGTCATGAAGTGGAATGAAATTTATTGGAAGTGTCAAACTTTTTTAACAAATAAAAAACTGAAAAGTGGGGCGTGCAATATTATTCGGCCCCCTTGCGTTAATACTTTGTAGTGCCGCCTTTTGTTGCAATTACAGCTGCAAGTCGTTTGGGGTATGTCTCTATGAGTTTTGCACATTGAGACTGAAATTCTTGCCCATTCATCCTCGCAAAACAACTCGAGCTTAGTGAGGTTGGATGGAGAGCGTTTGTGAACACAAGTCTTCAGCTCTTTCCACAGACTCTCGATTGGATTCAGGTCTGGACTTTGACTTGGCCATTCCAACACCTGGATATGTTTATTTGTGGACCATTCCATTGTAGATTTGGCTTTATGTTTTGGATCATTGTCTTGTTGGAAGATAAATCTCCGTCCCAGTCTCAGGTCTCTTGCAGACTCAAACAGGTTTTCTTCCAGAATGGTCCTGTACAGTTCCTTCTAAAAGAATTAGCATATTGTGATAAAGGTCATTATTTGCCATAATGCAATGATAAAAATGAAACTTTCATATATTTTAGATTCATTGAACACCAACTGAAATATTTCAGGTATTTTATTGTTTCAATACTTGTGATTTTGGCATACAGCTCATGAAAACCCAAAATTCCTGTCTCAAAAAATTAGCATATGTCATCCAACCAATAAAAGTGTTTTTAATACAAAAAAAGTCAACCTTCAAATAATTATGTTCAGTTATGCACTCAATACTTGGTCGAAAATCCTTTTGCAGAAATGACTGCTTCAATGCAGCGTGGCATGGAGGCAATCAGCCTGTGGCACTGCTGAGGTGTTATGGAAGCCCAGGATGCTTCGATAGTTGCCTTAAGCTCATCCAGAGTGTTGGGTCTTGCGTCTCTCAACTTTCTCTTCACAATATCCCACAGATTCTCTATGGGGTTCAGGTCAGATCAGTTGGCAGGCCAATTGAGCACAGTAACACCTTGGTCAGTAAACCATTTACCAGTGGTTTTGGCACTGTGAGCAGGTGCCAGGTCGTGCTGAAAAATGAAATCTTCATCTCCATAATGCTTTTAAGCAGATGGAAGCATTAAGTGCTCCAAAATCTCCTGATAGCTAGCTGCATTGACCCTGCCCTTGATAAAACACAGTGGACCAACACCAGCAGCTGACATGGCACCCCAGACCATCACTGACTGTGGGTACTTGACACTGGACGTCTCATTTTGGCATTTCCTTCTCCCCAGTCTTCCTCCAGACTCTGACACCTTGATTTCCAAATGACATACAAACTTTGCTTTCATCCAAAAAAAAGTACTTTGGACCACTGAGCAACAGTCCAGTGCTGCTTCTCTGTAGCGCAGGTCAGGCGCTTCTGCCGTCGTTTCTGGTTCAAAAGTGGCTTGACCTGGGGAATGCGGCACCTGTAGCCCATTTCCTGCACACGCCTGTGCACGGTGGCTCTGGAATCGGCCCTTCTCCACAATCTTCCTCAGGGTCCAGTCACCTCTTCTCGTTGTGCAGCGTTTTCTGCCTCACTTTTCCCTTCCCACAGACTTCCCACTGAGGTGCCTTGATACAGCACTCTGGGAACAGCCTATTCGTTCAGAAATTTCTTTCTGTGTCTTACCCTCTTGCTTGAGGGTGTCAATAGCCGTGTTTCCATCAAGGTTTCTAGATGCGCATTTTGAAGTATCGCAGCAGAAAAGCTTAATGGAAACGGCAAAATGCGAAGTTACTTCCTCAAATTCGCCAAAAAGTTTATACGCTCGCTTGAGGTGATTTTGGGATCTTCGAAAATGAGCAGATGCGCAAAACGACAGATGGAAACACATTTGCCGACTCAGTTCTGCCGTAGCGAACATTCACGTCACGTGACGTTCAGCTGTTTCCGCTCCGGACAACATGTAACATCGCTAAAACTAGTTGGCATGACAGAATAAATACAACTTGCCCGATAGCAACACGTACCTGAAATATTCTCTCCATTTTGACGAGATGTGTGGCCGGGTTCTGTTTTCAACCGCTACTTCCTGTTTACTGTAGACATGCGCAGTGCTGACGTCTGACGTAATGACGCTGACGTCTGACGTAATGACGCTGACGTCTGACGTAATGACGCTGTGCGTGGCTTGGTAGATGCGCTACAAGCCAGTAGATGGAAACACTTCTGATCCGCATTAATTTGTATTTACATATTTGCGAGATTTCAAATATTAGCTCAAAATTCGAAATGAAAATAGATGGAAACACGGTTAATGATGGCCTTCTGGACAGCAGTCAGGTCGGCAGTCTTACCCATGAATGCGGTTTTGAGTAATGAACCAGGCTGGGAGTTTTTAAAAGCCTCAGGAATCTTTTGCAGGTGTTTAGAGTTAATTCGTTGATTCAGATGTTTAGGTTAATAGCTCGTTTAGAGAACCTTTTCATGATATGCTAATTTTTTAAGACAGGAATTTTGAGTTTTCATGAGCTGTATGCCAAAATCATCAGTATTAAAACAATAAGACCTGAAATATTTCAGTTGGTGTGCAATGAATCTAAAACATATGAAAGTTTCATTTTTATCATTACATTATGGAAAATAATGACCTTTATCACAATATGCTACTTTTTTGAGAAGGACCTGTATTTGGTCCCATCCATCTTCCCATCAATTCGGACCAACTTCCCTGTCCCTGCTGATGAAAAGCAGGCCCAAACCATGATGTTGCCACCACCATGTTTGACAGTGGGGATGGTGTGTTCAGGGTGATGAGTTGTGTTGCTTTTACGCCAAACATATAGTTTTGCATTGTGGCCAGACAGTTCAATTTTGGTTTCATCTGACCAGAGCACCTTCTTCCACATGTGGTGTCTCCCAGGCAGCTTGTTGCAAACTTTAAACACTTTTTATGGATATCTTTGAGAAATGGCTTTCTTCTTGCCACTCTTCCATAAAGGTCAGATTTGTGCAGTGTACGGCTGATTGTTGTCCTATGGACAGACTCTCCTCTCAGCTGTAGATCTCTGCAGTTCATCCAGTGTGATCATGGACCTCTTGGCTGCATCTCTGATCAGTCTTCTCCTTGTTCGAGATGAAAGTTTAGAGGGACGGCCGGGTCTTGGTAGATTTGCAGTGGTCTGATACTCCTTCCATTTCAATATGATTGCTTGCACAGTGCTCCTTGGGATGTTTAAAGCTTGGGAAATATTTTTGTATCCAAATCCAGCTTTAAACTTCTAACAGTTTCTCGGACCTGCCTGGTGTGTTCCTTGGTCTTCATGATGAACAGAACCCTGAGACGATCACAGAGCAGGTGCATTTACATGGAGACTTGATTACACACAGGTGGATTCTATTCATCATCATCAGTCATTTGGGACATTGGAACATTTATAGATCATCACTGAACTTCTGGAGTGAGTTTGCTGCACTGAAAGTAAAGGGGCCGAATATTTCACGCGCCACTTTTCAGTTTTTTATTTGCTAAAAAAAATTTGACACATCCAATAAATTTCATTCCACTTCACAATACTGTAGTGTCCCACTTGTTGAGTCTTCACAAAAAAAATACAAAAAAATAATCTTCATATTTGAAGCCTAAAATCTGGCAAAAGGTTGAAAAGTTCAAGGGGGGCGGATACTTTTGCAAGGCACTGTAATAACCTAAATGGAAACGGACACTATCATGGAGAGATTGTGAGGTTAGGGATAAAAAAAAAAGAAGGTAAATGAAAACACATGTTTGCTACAACCTTTAATTCAAGAACTGAAGCAGCAGAAACAGCGAGGCAAAAAGAGGCTCTCAGCTGTGCACGCATTTTTTTTTTTAGCAGAGCATCACTTATTGCACACCAACATAACTTTTCACATCAACTGTTTTGGCTCTTTTTGTCTTTGACCAACTGAATTTAGGAAGTACGCTTTACTGCATCATTATTTACTGTTGGAACAAATCAAGTTTTAATTTAAATTTAGCTGTTAAAGTTGCTCAGATGTGACATAAGGAAGCAACAAAAAGTTTTACATTTATATTCATTTATTATGAAATTCCACAAGTTATTGAAACATGAAATTCTAACATCCACTGCTCAAGTGGAACTTCACAAAATCTTGGGATATCACAGGACACCCAGGAATGACAAAAATAATTTTGTAAAAATAAAAAAAAATTGCATTCTACCCATTATTTCTTTTGAGAATTATTAAAATTGTTTTATAACAGGAAATAAACTAACTGTACTGCTTTGATCAATGACTGTGGTGAAAAAGTTATTTGTATAAATTGTTGTTTTTCACTAAATCCTGTTTCCTTCTAAATGCTGCCTTACAAACTGAGCAGCTAAAGGTAGATTTCCTGCATGGCTTCTTATTCGTGGTTCTAAACAGCGTTTCAATTTGAAACTTGCATTACAGACAGAGCAGTGAAAAGGCCTCTTCTTCTTTGTGGATTTTTGTGTTGTATAAAAAGCCACTTTAAATTTGAAGCATTCCTTACAGATGGAACAGCTAAAAGGTTTCTCTTTGTGGGTTGTTGTGTGTTGTAAATAAACAGTCTTCCATTTGAACGTTTCTTTACAGGTGGAGCAGCTGAAAGGTTTTTCTTTCATATGTTCTTTATTGTGATAACGCAGATATTACCTGTAAATAAAGATATGGCCAAACACTGAGCAACTGAACGGCTTCTCTCCAGTGTGGATTCTTAGGTGCTTTTCTAAAATGCATTTTCTATTGAAAGCTGCACAACAAAACAAACATATGAAAGGACTTTCCTCAGTGTGAAGTTTTGAGTGTGCCATAAAATCTTTTCTTTTTAAACACTGCTGTACAAACTGAACAGCTGCAGGTTTCTCTTTGCTATGACATTTCAGGTGACGAGTCACAGCATACTTGTGACTGAAGTATTAGACACAGACTGAGCAGCTGTATGGTGGCTCTCCATTGTGGGTTTTATTAATGTGTTCCCTCAATTGTCCTCTGGACATTCAAAAAACAAAACAAAACAAAGCAAAGAAAAAAAATAAAAAACAAACTAGAAACGTTTCGTCTTTCGTCCGAAATACTTCCTCAGTCTGAGATGCTGTATTCAGCTCAGTCTAATAAATAGCACCCTCTCACAGTGGATCAACCAGTTTGCTGCTGACAGCTGAAACCAGCTGCTCACATGATCAAGGAGGACCATCAGCCTAACGATGGATCGTTAGCACCCTGATGGTTGTTTGATATTCACAGAGGGCTGAGTGATACTAGCAATAACAGCATTGTAGGAGGGGGATTTATCCACAGTATTCTGCAAGAGCGTATGTGGGCTACCATGACACACCACTACTTCCGCCAGAGCCATATAAAGTGAGAGTTGCGACACTTCCATAGACTTCCGTTGTAAGAATGGAATGCGGAAGTCACGTGGGTCATGGAGGGGGCGATTCGTTCCATGGCTGTTTTACAGTCTGACTCTGCCTGCAGTAGCGCTCCGTCGCCGCCAGAGGGCGCAGCTCCACAAGGTTTCCATAGCCGTTGTTTGGAACGATTGACCGCCTATCGGCGACTTCAAAGAGTGTCAGAACTCTCTATATATATGGCTCTGCTTCCGCCTAACGGTTGTTTACTTCCTGCGTAGCTAAGCTACCGGAGCAGCAGTTACAGCCTAGTCTACCGGCAGTGTATTATTCACGTTTTTTTATTTGTTTATTTCTAATCAATTGCAATGGTTACTTTGTGTTGGGTTAGTGGATGTTCCAATCGGGGAAACGCCAAGCGGAATTTTTTCTTAATTCCGATAATAAGGAAAAATGAAGGACTAGAGAAACCGAGTAGCTCACCACAGAAGTTGACGAGTCTGGCTGCGTAATATCAGCCGGATCTGCCCTCGAAGACATCCAAAATATACACCGATCACTTTTTGTCCGGCAAACCAAAATTCTATACGAATAATTTTGCTAAATGTGTTTTTAACAGTTTTTTCATGATCTAGCATCTCTGTTACTGTTACTAGCTTAGCAACGCTATGCTACATGCTAACCTCCACACTGTAAAACTCACGTCCACAAAAGTTATGGTTCTGGTCCCGGTCCTGTGTTTAGCCTGGACAGTTTTTTGTTAGGAAGCTGCATGTTAATATTTTATTTTGAACCTTTATTCCTAAAACGTAATAAGCTAAGTGACATAAAAAAGGTGTTCAATACAAAAACAACTGGACTTTATTTGTAACAGAAGACGTTTCGCCTCTCATCCATCCGAGGATCTTTCTCAATTCTCGGATGGATGAGAAGCGAAATGTCTTCTGTTACAAATAAAGTCCAGTTGTTTTTGTATTGAACGCCTTTTTTAATTTTATCATATCCTGGATGACTGAGAATCTTCACCAGCATAGGCTAAGTGACACTTTACAGGTTCTGTTATGCTGACAACATTTACTAATCTTTTTTTAAGGTACAGACGAGTGAAGGGCCGAGTTCCATCCAAAGAAAAGCTCCAGTGTGAGGACTCCTAGACCTTGGTCCAGTCTCAGATCCTAGACCTGGGTCCAGTCTTGGATTCCTGAAGGGTTGGCTGCTCCAATCAGGCGGTCCGACATGACGAGGAATCTGTTCATTTGTTTAAAATCTGAAACTGCGCTGGTCTCCATCATTCCTTGTTGAAGAGTGTTTTTGATCTGGTATTTATTCTGTAGCCAAATCATTTTCATTAAAAGACATAAAATCACCCACAGTTCTCATATTGTATTCAGTTTCAACTGTTTTGAATTTATAATTATAGATTTTACTCTCAACTTTAACAGTCTCCTCCTGGAAGAGGAACCATACAGCAACATGCATGTTTTTATGTTTTGTACATGTCAATAAAACACTAAACTGTTAAGTTGCTAAAAACAATCACTACATCTAGGTTTTATTTATGTGCAGTAGAATAATGTCTAGTAGAGGTGACATCACAATGAAACTACTTCTCATTATTGTACATTAAACAGCGTATCTTAATTATTGAAATAAAGAAGGTGAAACTTGGTGCAACTGTTTTATTTAAACTAAAGGTAAGCACACGTACATTTAGCAATGCATGTTTCACAGCAACACCAAATTCATTCAACCTTTATTTAGTCAGGTAAATCTTATTGAGCCTCAAGGGCTCATTTACGAAAGCGACCTGCTAAAACTAAAGAATGATGAACAGCAATGATACAAATACATTAAACAATAAACAAAAGAAAAAGTAGCAAAAACATTATAAGGTAGAAATGTACTTGAAAAGCAGATATATTTATAGAAAATTATATTTTCACTCATTTGTTGCTGTGGTGCATGACTGCACACAACTTCTGGACTAAGTGGAGTTTCATCCATTTCCTGGGAGTACCTTACACAGAAATACAACACAAAGGAAGAAAACAATTAAAATGCTGTTCTTGTATGTTTCAAGGTTTAAAACAACATTTAACCAATGGATTAAAAGGAGTTACCAAATTGTAACTTTTCACCACTAACTTTGTTAACAAAGGTCGATCATAGTGGAAATTTTGTAATTATTGCTGTCATAATATGTAACTTTTTACAGTAAATATCACTCATATTATTTATTTTCCACTGGAAAATAAATAATATCAGTGATATTTACTGTAAAACGTTACATATTATGACAGCAATAATTACAAATAATTTATTTTGTTAACACTAATTTAAGTATGAAAGGCAGTCATAGGCTAAATACATAATGTAGTAATGTGAGAAATATCAGCGATCTTTACTGTAGTACAAGCTACGTCAGCTTAGCACGCAGTAAATAACAGCGATGTTTACTGTAGCAAAGATTAGCTTAGCTGCTGTAGCTATGAGGCACATCTACGTGTACATTATGGTAATCACTTACTCTGCCAGTCACCAGAAATGTTATTAACATGAAGATTTGGACGTCCTTCACAAATCTGTCAATGATTATAAGCATCCATGGATTTAAAGCTGTGAAGCTCCTCCGTTGTGTGCACTCCTGGTAGTAATTAAATAGTTAACGATATCAGAGTAACTTCTTGGTGACAACTTGTCCGCTTCGTCTGACATGATTTCTTTCTCCAACTCATAAGGGTGAACTCCGACCACTGCTATTTTTTGCAGATACCTGGCTCTTGCGCCTTGGTCAAGAGTCTGTAGTCTGTTTGTTCGCCATCTTCCGCACCTGTAAACAACAGCGCAAGCGGAAGTAAACAACCGTCTTCCGCTATGAATTATGGGTAGTGGTGACAAATCAGGAATACTGTGGATAAGACTGAGCTGAATACAGCATCTCAGACTGAGGAAGTCTTTCGAACGAAAGACAAAACGTTTCTACAGTTTTTTTTGCTTTGTTTTGTTTTTTGTATGTCCAGAGGACCAGACTTAGCTTTTTTTAAAGACTTTTCTACCTAGATTATTGAGCATGCATCAGGGTATTCCCTTCAGTTGGTTTCACAAATAAAACATTTGTTACAAGTAAAAAACTTGTAACGTTTTCCCCTGTGTGAATTCTCATATGATAATTTAAACCTTCCATATCGCTGAACTTCTGACCACAAAACAAACAACTGAAAGGTTTCTCTTCACTGTGCCTCATCATGTGTTGCTTTAAGTAATTTTTCCTTGCAAAGGCTGCTTTACAGACAGAACAGCTGAAAGGTTTGTCTCCACTGTGTCTTATCATGTTAGGCTGATTGGTGACTCTAAATTGACCCTAGGTGTGAGTGAGAGAGTGGATGGTTGTTTGGTGTGAGTGAGACAGGTCCCTCTTGTAAATGAGTCCCCGTGACTCAACGAGGCTAGCCTGTATAAAAAAAGGTTGAATGAATGTGTCGCTTTAAGTAATTTTTCCTTGCAAAGGCTGCTTTACAGACAGAACAGCTGAAAGATTTCTCTCCACTGTGCCTTTTCGTGTGTTGCTTTAATCGACGTTTGCTTGCAAAGGCTGCTTCACAGACAGAACAGCTGAAAGGTTTCTCTCCACTGTGCCTCCTCATGTGTTGCTTTAAACCATGTTTCCTTGCAAAGGCTGCTTCACAGACAGAACAACTGAAAGGTTTCTCTCCACTCTGCCTCCTCATGTGTTGCTTTAAACCATGTTTCCATACAAAGGCTGCTTCACAGACAGAACAACTGAAAGGTTTCTCTCCACTTTGCCTCCTCATGTGTTGCTTTAAACCATGTTTCCATACAAAGGCTGCTTCACAGACAGAACAGCTGAAAGGTTTCTCTCCACTTTGCCTCCTCATGTGTTGCTTTAAACCATGTTTCCATACAAAGACTGCTTCACAGACAGAACAGCTGAAAGGTTTCTCTCCAGTGTGGATTCTCATGTGTTGTACTACAGCATACGTATATGTAAACGCTGCTTTACACTGAGAGCAGCTGAAAGTTTTACCTTCTTGGTGAATTCTTCCATGTTTTAACAAACCTGACCTCTGGTAGAATGTTTTCCCACATTCACTGCAGCTGTAAAGTTCCTCACCACTCTGACATTTTGTATCATCTTCAGGAACTGTATTATTGTTCTCAAAGTTTAAAACTGGAAGATGTTCACCGTTGTCCCAGTTTTTATAACTGATATTTACCTCTGAAGACTCTAATACTTTGTCTTTGGAATCTGATTCTAAATACTGATCTGGTTCTTGTTCTTCGTGGTCTCTGTTCTCAGTCTTGCTGATACAAAGCTCTGAGAACTTGGGCATCTCATCATCATCTTCAAACTTCACATTGAGGGGGGTGATTTCAGCCTCCTCCTGTTCCTCCTTAATCTGTGGGGGCTTTTCATCCTCCTGGTCCAGACTGGGGCTCCATTTCTTCTGCTCCAGAGAAAACTCCTCTTTAGCTTCTGCAGGAGATGAAGACAATAAATGTCTGAAAACATTTTTATGTTGTAAAATAATGAAGTCCAACTACAGTTTTTTCCTCATTTCAAGTCATTACCAACAACTGATTAACTTCTACAGGAAACAGAAACACAAACAATTTATAAAAAGCAGCATTAAGTCATAACATACACATGAACGATAACCTTAGCTGGAGCAACAACACCACCAGCCTGATGAAGAAAGTTCATCAGAGACTCTACTTCCTCAGGCGCGGCTGAGACGAGCTGGTCTGGGAAGCTCAGTCCTCACCTCCTTCTACAGGTGTGCAGTGGAGAGCATCCTGTGCTCCAGCATCAACGTGTGGCATGGAGGCTGCACAGCTGCAGAAAGAAAAGCTTTGCAGAGAGTGGTGAAGGCTGCACAGAAGATGTTGGAGTCAGTCTCCCCACCATCACAGACATCTACACCTCCAGATGCAGGAAGAGGCCACCTGCATCATGAAGGACCCCACTCACCCAGCACACACACTTTTTGCCCCACTCCCCTCAGGAAGGAGGTTGAGGAGCATTAAGTGTAGAACCACTAGACTGAGGAACAGCTTCTACCCTGAGGCTGTTAGACTCATGAATCTCTAACCAGAATAATCACTGAAAAAATCACATCATGTTGCTGCT